>PVHP010003716.1:0-76519 GCA_004024765.1 Zapus hudsonius
GAGAGAGAGAGAGAGAGAGAGAGAGAGAGAGAGAGAGAGAGAGAGAAAGAGAAAACCAGGGCCACCACCTTGTGGGTCTAGCTTATGTGGGTACTGGAGAATTGAACCCCGGGCCTTAGGCCCTAGAGGCAAGTGCCTTAACCACTGAGCAATCTCTCCAGCCCTTTATCATCTATTTTGTATCTCTCTGAGAATTTTGCTTTGACCTAAATTATATGATAGTGTAGATTATTTTTTTCAACTTGTTCTTTCCAGTGTCTTGGAGATTTTTCTGCTTGCATGCTCTAATTTTTAATCATCCACAGCACACCCTACTCTTATAGAACTCAGACGCCCCATTGTTATTTACCTGTCTCTCCCCTGATGATCATTTAGGGCACTTTGCTTTTTACTACTGCAAATAGTACCAGGGTGAGTAACCATCTACCTGCTTTTTGCACTCATGCAAGCATCTCTCCAGCGTGGATACCAAGATGTGGATTACTGAGTCAAAAGACAGTACATCTAAGAAGAGAGGGACTTGGGTTTAATTTGTTCTCCAAACAGTTCAGCCGGTTTATTTTTCCAGCAGTGGAGTAAGAGAACACCTGTTGTACCGCCAGGTTGTCAATCTTTCTTATCTATGGCCAATTCTTTTGTCCCTATTTTCATTTCCCCCAACCTCATTGGCTGGTAAGGTTGAGAAGATTTTTTTTTTTTGGTATTTATTTACCATTCATAGTTTTTTTCTTTTGTGAATTACTTATGTATATTTTTGTTCATTTATCTGTTTTATTTATCATTTTCTTGGGAATATATAAGAACAAGGCTTTTGGTATATATGTTGCAGTGCCTACCTAGTCTTTCCCTGAATATTTAATCTCATTTATAGTTTCTTCTGTTGACAAGATTTACAGATTTTTTTTTTTGAGGTAGAGTCTCACTCTAGCTCAGGCTGACCTGGAATTCACTATATAGTCTCAGGGTGGCCTCAAACTCATGGTGATCCTCCTACCTCTGCCTCCCGAGTGCTGGAATTAAAGGCATGTGCCAACACACCCGGCTAAGATTTACAGTTTTATATACTAAAATTTATTAAACCCTTTCTTTATGGCTTTGACATTTTATTGCTTTGATATTGTAGGTCTTCCCCCTAAGGTCACTAACATAGTCCTCTAGTAATTCTGAGTAATACAAACATTTTAAATGAGATATTTTTATAGTGGTCCAAGTCAGGATTAGAGTTTATCTAAATTATTGCAATAGACTCCTAACTGGTCTTGATTATAGGATTTTGGGGTCCAGGGAGGAATTATACAGAAGAGCCTTAGCCTGTGTACCCCAATTTTTGAGTCCTTGCCTGTCTTAGCAAAGAATTAAAAAAACACAGACTCCAAGGGTAAATTCTTAATTATGATGTTTATTTTAGGGAGAATCAAGGGAAGGCTAGCTGAAAGACTCAAGTCAGAAGGGAAGTCTCCTCCCTGCCAGGCTGAAGAGGGAGAAGGAAGATGGAGAGAAGCCCCTTCACAGAGATCTCCTGAGAAGATAGCAGCCTCTAGAGAAGCATGTCCACCCACATGAAGAAGGCAAAGCACAGAGCCCAGGACCAGGCCACAAGGTTCAGAAGAAGCACATGGACACATGCGTGCGTGCAGGACATGCCCACAAGCGTGTACACACACACACACACACACACACACACACACACACACACACACACACACACAGCAGGAGAGCACAAGCCCTTCACTTTCACAGTGGACGTCTAGATAACCACTTGTTAAAAAATGAAACTAGACCCACTCCTCTCACCATGCACAAACATCAACTCCAAATGGATCAAAGACCTCAACATAAGACCTGAAACTGAAAACCCTGGAAGAAAAATGGGGGAAACTCTCCACAAGATAGGAATAGGGAAAAACTTCCTGAACAAACCTTTAGTAGACCGGGAAGTACAGCAATCACTTAACCAATGGGATCTCATCAAGCTAAAAAGCTTCTGTACAGACAAACATACCATACTCAAAGCCAGTAGATCACCATGAGGTTGGGAGTTAAACTTTGCCAGCTATAACACAGATAGAGGTTGAATACCTAGAACCTACAAAGAATTCAGTAAATTAAATAATAAAATATCAAGCAGCCCTCTCACAAAATGGGCCTCTGAGCTCAACAGGGAATTCTCAGCAGAGGAAATACAAATGGCCAACTTTCATTGAAGAAAATGTTCATCATCCTTAATCATCAGGGAAATGCAAATCAAAACAACAATGAGATTCCACCTCACTCCAGTCAGAATGGCAATCATTAAAAAATCTACCAACAATAGATGTTGGTGAAGATGTGGGGAAAAAGGAACCCTCATCCACTGCTGGTAGGAATGCAAACTGGTACAACCACTATGGAAAGCAGTATGAGGCTTCTGAACAGGATGTATATAGAACTACCAGTGGACCCAGCTATCCCTCTACTGGGCATCTATTGTCGGACTCCTCGTTAGTGGCTCAATTCATAATAGCTAGGAATTGGAGCCAACCTAAATGCCCATCTCTGGATGAATGGATATCAAAAACGTGGTCCATATACACCATGGAATTCTACTCAGTAGTGATGAAAAATGATATAACGAAATTCAAAGAAAAATGGATGGACTTGGAACAGATCATACTCAGTGAACTCACACAAGAACAGGAAGACAAATGCATATTCTCCCTCATATGTGGCCACTAATCAGGTTAAGTAAGCTTGAACAAACCTGACATGTGATTCAGGAGACAGTCAAAGGGGATGGAAGGAAATGGGGGCACAGGGTAAGTGATAGAGGGAGAAGATATACACTAATCTAAACTAGCAATAATCTGACTCCATAGAATCCTTTATTCTGTGCAACAAGTCCCTGAGGTAGCTGGGGCATCATATGGTAACAAGGGCCCCAAAGGGGGGGGGGTGGAAGCCTACGTCTAGGACAAATGACACTGACCATTGGCTCCCCAATCAAGTAAGCAGGTACTGCCCACAATGAGCTGTTGATCAGAGTGACCTACATGGTCCCTAAAATGAGTCATGCTTTTGTCACAGCTCTTGAATACCCACCTCAGGCAAAAGATAAGACCCTATTGCTGAAGATTCCACAGACTGCTATCACACAACACTGAGAGACCCTGCTGAATCCGGATGAAACCAGCTCCCAGAAGGCTAACCTGTGTAATGCTGGAAGGTGATGCATGAGCTGGCAGGGGGAACAAGACCATCAATATTCTGAGAAAGCAGGGAACATCCTCAAGCTACACCGACCGATGGCCTGAGAGTGCAGAACACACTGCTATATGGCACAGACAAGCAAGTCAAAAAGTGCCCATCTGTGCAATAGTGGCACTCAACCTAGGTGGGTAATCAGCAGCTGGCTAATTGGCTATGAGATCTGCTCAGAGGCAGGGAACCCCTGACTGGTACAGGGAGCCAAGACAACCTTGAACCTTGAATGGGGACCAAAAACCCCATCTCCAAGGGGAAGTCCTCACTAACCATAGGTCTTCAGAAAGGCTACACCCTTGAAAATCTCACCAAACTAGCAATATTTGTCTCAATTAACCAATAATGATCTCACTCTCTGCTGGGAATTCTGTTTGTGTTTTTCAGAAATCAACGAGAACCATGGACAAGCGAGCTCCACCAATTGGACCTGAGTTGATGGGGGCACCCAAGCAGGAGACAAACCTCCTCAAGCTCACCATTTAGAACCCTAACACAACCTCTAAGGAAGTGGGGTGATGAGCAAAAGAGCTATTCCCACAGCAAGGCAGATATCCTAGGGAAGGATAATGGAGATGGACACCAAGGGTGCCCAAAATGGTCCAAAACACAAATCCAGAGACTCTTAAAAACCTAATAACTAAGCAAACTTTAAGCTCACCCACCATGACTCAGGGAAATTTGCAGAAGAGGTGGTGGAAAGATTGTAAGAGCCATGGTGGGTGAGAATACCTAATGCATAAAGGGGTGTGCCATCCTGGTTTTAAGGGGTTTTCTCTAATAATTTATGATCCTGAGCATATTGTTTTGTTAATATATATAGTTTTATACCAATAAAAATGTTAAAAAAAAAAAAGAACTCTGAAACGGGCATGGTGGCGCACGCCTTTAATCCCAGCACTCAGGAGGCAGAGGTAGGAGAATCACTGGGAGTTCAAAGCCACCCTGAGACTACACAGTGAATTCCAGGTCAGCCTGGACTAGAGCGAGACCCTACCTCAAAAAACCAAAAAAAAAAAAAAAAAGAACTCTGGGCTTAAAGAAAGATCATACATATAAGCAAAACAAGAAAGCATCCAACACAAAATCCATGTAGAAAACAAGCAGGAAAATGCCCAGCAAATAAGAAGTCTCTCCCAGCCTTGGAATGGGGAGAGCTTACTAAAGCAGGGACCAAAGGAGTCTGGGACCAGAAGAATGAATAGCCAAAAAAAAAAGACAAAGAATATGCACGTGTCAGGCCCATTTATATGGATTAGACCCAATTAGGATGAACCTTACCATCAGACTCAGGTGTGTAAGAGAGAGACCTGATTGGTTGGCTGGTTCAGAAAAGGCACCCCCCCCCCCCAGGTGTGCTGAGCTGAGGAAACAGGACTGCTCTTGCTGGCAAGTGTTGTCTGCAGCCATCTTGGGTGAGAATGGTTGAGACACGGGTTCTAGTCCTGCCAGGGCAGGCAAGGTGGCATCCATGTTCTCTTTGGGCCTTTGTCCCTGGCTCCTCGGCCTGACCCTTGCTTTCACTTAATGTCATGCATCCTTGAGTCTTCAATACTCTGTAAGACTTTCCCAGGACTTTCTGTCTACTGAGCCCAGTGCCCATGGTTACAGATCTCCCCGCAGGATGTTCCACTCACGCCATCCTTCAAATTCCCTCCTCTTGGAACTTTCAAGTCCCATCAGAGATGACATCTTTCTCTTGGTTTCTTTTTTGTTTTGTTTGTTGAGGTAGGGTCTCACTCACTATGTAGTGTCAGGGTGGCCTTGAACTCATGGTGATCCTTCTACCTCTGCCTCCCAAGTGCTGGGATTAAAGGCATGTGCCACCTGGCCTGTCTCCTCTCCTGGTTTCTAATACTCAAAACCATGTCCTTCCTTGGTGCCTCTGGCTTTTTCCAGACCCAGTCACTCAGTCCAAGGACTCTTTGCATTTCCTTTCCTGCCACTGCTCTGTTACCTATCTGCTGGGATCTCCTCTCAGTCCTGTTTGAAATCATTGCAATCTTCTTCCAGAGAAGCAGGAAAAGTTAAATGTGGCAATGTTTTTGTATGTGTGTGTCTGTGTGTATTCATGCTTGTGTGAGGTTTGTGTGTGTGCATGAGTGCATGCGTGTGGAGGCTAGAGATGGATATTGGGTATCTTTAAATAATCTGCACCTCCATATTTTATTCTTTTTAAAAAAATATTTATTAATGAGGACAGAGAGGGAGAGGGGGGATGGGCATTCCAGAGCCTCTTGCTACCTCAAATAAATTCCAGATGCATATACCACTTTGTGCATCTAGCTTTATGTGGATACTGGGGAATTGAACCAGGGACAGTAGGCTCTGCAAGCAGGTGTCTTTAACCACTGAGCAATCTCCCAGCCCTCCACCTCCATTTTTAATGCTTTTTAAAATTTTAATTTTATATAAATTATAACAAATTACACTCTTTTATCCCCTTGCCCCAGCCCCTGTTACCCTGGAGTCCCTCCTCAGTGGGGTTTGGTATTCACTGTGGGTCATGAATGCCTCAGTTCCTGTGGGGTAGCAGGGGGTCATGCCTTCCCCCTCCATCTTTGAGACGTTTGTTCACTGAATATGGAGCTCACTTATTCGGCCAAACAAGCTAGCCAGCAAGCCCTGCAAATCCTCCTGTCTCCGCCTCCCCAGGGCTGGGCTTACAGGTGCATGCCTTCTTGTCTGGTTTTCATGTGGATACTGAGATCTTAATCTCAGGTCTCATGCTGTGTAACCATCTCCAGCCCCCTAAACGTGAAAATATTTTGAGGTGCTTATGTTCAAAATATGTGATCCTCTCATCCTACCCCAATAATGTTAACTTACAAATATTCACATCTCTCATTCCTGCTGCAAGTCCTGCTACTAAGGAAGAAGAATCCTTTGTTGTCAAGACTAATGTATCTGTGCCGATTTGGGTAATGGATTCACTCCAGAAAGGCAATGTTGATTACATTAGAAAGCAAGATACACTTCAAAAGAAAATCATGTGTTTGAATGAAGATATAAAGGATGGTCAGGAATTACCCAGGCAACCCAGAAAGTAGAGGTTATATTCCAGGCTGGGGAGGAAGCACAAACAGGCCACATTGCAGCTCTGAGCTAGCTTGTGTGTCTGTGTGGTGGGGTCTACAAATTCCTCTCTGAGCCAGGGAAAGGGAGTGGCAGAAAAGGTTCCTAGCTCAGGACAGCAT
The DNA here is from genome assembly GCA_004024765.1 of Zapus hudsonius. Taxonomy (NCBI): domain Eukaryota; kingdom Metazoa; phylum Chordata; class Mammalia; order Rodentia; family Dipodidae; genus Zapus; species Zapus hudsonius. The sequence goes on from PVHP010003716.1 coordinate 6,435, forward strand.
CTTTCAGTGGGAAGAGGAATGAGCAGGGGCTGGGTATGTTTTGCTGCTCTGTGAGGCTTGCTTGCCATGCTCAGAGGCATTCCCCAGGAACCAGGCCAGGGGTGGGGGGTGTAACCTAGATCCTGGCATTGTCGGATACATTTTGTTAGGTGGGGAGGCGGAATCCAGCTGGACAAATGACTGTGTGGGTTGTCTTGTTCAAAATGCAGACAGGAGCATGAGTGAAGCTGAGGTCTGTGCCCCCTCATTTCATCATCCTGCCACTTTTGTAAGGCCTTGTTGGTCCTTTAGGGCTCATCTGAGATGCCAACTCCTCTCAGGTTTTTCCTTTACCAGGCTAGGGACATAGCTCAGTTAGAGTGCTTGTCTAGCAGGCACGAAGGCCTGGGTTTGATCCCCAGCACTGCATTAACGGAGTGTGGTGGGACACAGACCCAGCACTGAGAGGTGAAAGGAAAAGGACTCAAAGTTCAAGGTCATCCTCTGCTACACAGGGAATTTGGAGCCCAATCCAGGCTACATAAAACCCTATTAAAAATTTTTTTTTCCCTCTCTCTTCTGGCTAGGAAGTTTCTCCTTTTCTTTAATAACTATGGCATGTTGTTTACAAATATTTTGTGGTCACTAAAGTGTAACATCTCAGAGGACTGTTCTGCTTATCTTTGCGTTCCCTCCATCACCTGACTCAGTATGTATGCTCTATAGACAAAATAACAATAGTACTGAATCTGCACATCCATGGGAAAAGTACATCTACAAGATTTAAAAATTGGAATCTTAAATAATGAAGCGGCTCGAGGAATTTGAATATTTCAAGGCTTCATCCATATAAAGGCTGAATAATTCATGTAAATATTTGAGGAAAAGAGCAAAAGCTTATCTAATAATTCAGGATACTGTTCTTCACGTGGGTCCATACAAGGAGATGACAATGCTCCATTTTGGTGATAAACTGGGTTCCAGAAGCTCTGAAATGTAGCTTAGATGAATTACATCACAATTATAATTGAAAATTAAAAAAGAAGCATTATCCAAAAAGCAAATTCCAAATTTATGCCTTTTCAAAGGAAGTGTCATTTGGAAAGAAACTGATTCACACCATGAAATACGTGGCATTTCTTTCAGCTCCCAGTCCCCTCTGTAGTAGGGCTGGGCTCGTGTGATATGTAGACATGTGCTTAATCAAATTTAGCTTGACTTCTCAAGTTCAGAAAATATATTTGAAGTGTTTCTGAGATAAGCAGAGGCACAGTCTTTTCTTGGCTCGTGGATCTCCTGTGCTGCTTTGGTTTATATCTGCAGCCCTCTTCACTCAGAAACTGGGGGAGTGTGTGTCCTGCGGAACAGATGGCATGTGAGAACACTGACCTGTGTTTTCCTTACAGTGAACACCACCACCATTATCTGTATTATCTTGTGGTACACACAGGATTACTCACATGGACATGGAACCGAGTTCTGGTCACAAGCCTTCTGCTAACCAGCTGGGTAATGCTGAGAAGTCACGCAATCTCTGAGGTTAAATGGGAGTGGATATTTTGACTAAAGTGCATAATCAGCCCAGATATTTGATGATCTCTTTGAAAATTAAAAAGAACAACAAACAAACAAACAACAAAAAAACCCCCACACCAACCATGGTGGCTCATTCCTATAATCCAGCGCTCAGAAGACAGAGGTAGGAGGATCACCATGAGTTTAAGGCCAGCCTGAGACTACATAGTGAATTCCAGTTTAGCCTGGGTTAGTGCAAGACCATACCTTGAAAAACCAAAAACCAAAACCAAACCAAACCAAAACAACAACAAATAAACACAAAACAAAACAAAACCCAGCCACTGGTTGTAATAAACATATGTGAAGGAGCCTTGAATCTTGTTTGTCATAGGGTCTGTTTGTCTGAGGTAGCACAGGCCAGAATTAGGAGGTGGAGAAAAATGTAATAGAATCATCTTAATTTGAAAATAATTTGAAAGACAGGAAATGATTGTCACATATTTCCACATTGCACTGTGCGGAGGGATCAGTTACAGCTCCGTCATCAACCTAGAGGACCCTTCAAGCAGAGTCTCATTTCGAAAAACTCAGTATAGTGTTGTCAATTTTAACATCAGTTTGTTTGTCTTTTGGTCTTAACAGTATGTGAAGGAAATGTGGTCACCATTGTCATGTATTAAAGTTGAAGTCTTTCTTTAGTAAGAAAAGCCATACTAAGTAAAGAAAAAATAGACATTTGAAGAACTACAGACCAGATGTTATATAACATATAAAGACTTTCTAGAATGATTACAATTTTTTGTTGTTGTTTTTCAAAGTAGGGTCTCTAGCCCAGGCTGACCTAGAATTCACTATGTCATCTCAGGGTGGCCTCAAATTTACGGCAATCCTCCTACTTCTGCCTCCCAAGTGCTGGGATTAAAGGCGTGTGCCACTGCACTTGGCTTAAAATTCATATTTTAAAGATAAAGGTTTAGAAAAATTAGTTGAAACACAATTGCTTACATTTATGGAATACATGGGTGATGTTTTGATGCATATATGCATTGTGGAATGATCAAATCAGGCAAATTAGCATATCTATCACATGATATATTTATTTTCTTTGTGGTGAGAACACTTAAAATAAAGATATAGAGACCTGGGTAGATAGCTCTGTAGAGAAAACAGTTGCCTTGCAAACATGATTACCTAAGTTTGGATCGCCAGAACACATGGAAGCCAGACACTGTCACGTTACCATCTGTCCTCCCAGTGCACCTGGGGAGAGAAAGCAAGCCCAGGACTGGAGAGGTGCTCATCAGTCACGGCACCTGCTTGCAAGGCCTGATGGCTTGGGTTCATTCAATTCCCCAGTACCACGTAAAGCCAGATGCACAGAGTGGGGCATGCATCTGGAGCTCGGTTGCAGTGGCAAGAGGTTTTGGGCGTGCCCATTCTCTCTTCTCTCTCTCTCTCTCTCTCTCTCTCTCTCTCTCTCTCTCTCTCTGCTTGCAAATAAATAACAAATAAAAATATTTTTAAAAAAGAAAGGAAGCCGAGAAAAGTGAACTGTCTGGAAGCCTTAGGACCAGCTAGCGTGGTAAATGCAACAGTGAACGATGAAGGTGAAAAGCCTGTATCAAACAAGGTGGAAGGTGAGGACCAACCCTAAGTTGTCCTCTGACCTCCATATGTGTGTGATGGTAAGGTCACATCCCCAGACACTCACATGAATACACACACACACACACACACACACACACACACAAACGCACACACACACGTTCAAGATATAGAATGTCTAAATTATAATTCAGAGAAATAAGAGTGATGTATTTATGGTAGGATTTAAAAGTTATCTATGGGGCTGGATAGATGGCTCAGCAGTTGAGGCACTTGCAACACCTAAGGACCCAAGTTTGATTCTCTGGTACCCATATAAAGCCAGATGCACAGTGGCCCATGTATCTGGGGTTCATTTGCAGTGGCTGGAGGCCCTGGCACACCTATTCTCTCTCTCTCTCTCTCTCTCTCTCTCTCTCTCTCTCTCTCTCTCTCTCTCTCTCTCTCTCTTCTATCACTCTGCAAATAAATAAAATAAAATACTTTTTAAAGTTATCTGTGTTTATTCATATATGTGCATCTGGATACCAGTGCCTGGGTGTATATAATTATGTGCTACATAGATTATATAATACATGAGCCTTTATTGGCTGGAGTTCTGCTACAATAATTATTTCCATATGCAGCATTCAGTTTACTGGTAGGAAGGCACATTGTTTCTTGCTTTTTGTTGCTACTTCCTGTTGGCACAGCAATAATGACTCATTATAATGTAATGTCGTACATATGGTTTCCAGTGTCACATGGTGATTTCCACAGAGTATATAAAAATATGAAACAGTATTCTTGTTTAAAAATGTAAAACTTCAATAGAAGCCTGTTCATCAGAGAATTGGGGATGACTTTAATTTTAATGCTCCTGACATCTCGATAGAGTTGATCTTCTGTGGAGAGATGCAAATGTAATGGAATTTTACTTCCAGCTCATCTGGAAAAAAACTTTGACAAGCCTTTTTTTTTTTTAAGCTTATTTTCTCTCTCCGACCTGACAATAGATTGTTTTTATTATATATTTTCTTGTATTTGGGGTTTATTTGATATAGGTATGATTTTAAAAATAGTTTTATTTATTTTGTTTCTTTTTAAATATTTTTCTTTTTTATTTGCAAGGAGAGAGGGAAGGAGAGAGAGAGAGAGACAGAGAGACAGAGAGACAGAGAGACAGAGAGAGAATGGGCACACCGGGGCCTCTTGCCACTGCAGATGCATGAGCCTCTATGTGCATCTGGCTCTATGTGGGTACTGGGGAAATCGAACCTAGACCACTAGGCTTTGCAAACAAGTGCTTTAACTGCTGAGCCATCTCTTTGGACCAATATAGATATGATTTTTAAATTATGTGTGCATGTGTATGTATTGTGGGTGTATATGAAGTGCATGTATGCCACAGTACACATGGGGAGGTCTGAGGAGAACTTTACAGTGTTTGTCCTCTCCTTCCATCTTGCTTGAGATAGTCTCCCTTGTTTTTGCTGCTGTGTTCACCAGTCAGCTTGCCTGGAGCTTCTGGATTCTCTTGGCTCTGCCTCTCATTGTCATATCCACCTTATGTATGGCTTTATGTGGGTGCTGGGAGTCGAACTTGATCCCGAAGGTTTGCAAGCGAATGCTTTTAACTGCCAAGCCATCTTTCAACCCCCAGCTATGATTTTTAAAAGTATCTTGAACCCACCCCCCGCCAAAAAAAAGAAATTTCTAAATTGAATGAGGTTGTGGTAGAGAAGCTGCTTAATTTTTGAAATCAAGAATCAAGGAACCAGGAATAAGAGGTGGGGGTAGAGCTCAGTGGTATAGTGCTTGCCTAGCATGAAGCCCTGAATTCAATCCGCTGGACCATATACAAAAAAGGACAATTACAGTTACCATATAATATTATCCATCCAATATGCATCGACTATCTTTGCTGCAGGTAAAAAGTTTGTTGGATTTTATTCTAAATTAGCCACCTAAAAACGTACACCAATAAATCGAGTTCCATGTTTGGGTTCCGTGCTCATTATTTAGATAATATTTCCAGGGCCGATAATAAACTCCACTTGGAGTTGTAAATTCAGGTGACTTGGTCCCTTGACATTTTGTTTCAATGAGAAGTTGATGACTCCATTATACATAAAAGAAAACCCACAATCCTGTAGCTCTGGAAGGACTTTCACCAAATTTCAGCAGTGTCAATGAGGAATTAAGAAAGGAGTAGATTTATAGTTCTCCCCAAAGGATTAAATGGCTCTGAGAGTTCTAAGATTTATTTCCATGGTATTTGAGAGATTGTTTTGCTGTTGTATAGCTCATTTCCTTCTTGATAAAAATCCCATTTTCCTTTCTCTCTCTCCCCCTCCCTCTCTTTCTTGAAGCAAGGTCTCACTCTAGCTCAGGCTGAACTGGAACTCACTCAAATCCAGGCTGGCTTTGAATTTACAGTGATCCTCCTTCCTCCGCCTCCTAACCACTAGGATTAAAGGCGTTCACCACCAAACTCGGCTTCCTCTTTCCTTTTACACTCTTGCTTAATATAACCTCAGAATATGTTGTGGCTTTCCAAATCACTGCTTCCATACTCATGGTGAGATAAATGAAGAACTTGGGGCCATATGTATGACTCATGTTCCGGGAATTCTTTGCTTCTTTCCCCACTTCTGATCTAACTAATAGGTTTCATATTTGGCACCAGATTTTCTTGCTGTCATTCTGAGATTGAGGGCTGGAGAGATGGCTCAGCGGTTAAGGCACTTGCCTCCAGTGCCTAAGGCCCCGGGTTCAATTCCCCAGGACCCACATAAGCCAGACCCACAAGGTGGTGGCCCTGGTGCTTGCTCTCTCTCTCTCTATCTCTCTCTCTCTCTCTCTGTATCTCTCTGCTTGAAAATGAATAAATAAAATATTTTTAAAAACATTCTGAGATTGAGACATAAGGCTGTCCCTTTCTCTATAAACAAGATTAAGCCACAATACAATCTGATAAAAGTAAGTAATATATTTCTTCTACTTTTTTTTTTTTTTTGGTTTTTTTGAGGTAGGGTCTCACTCCAGCCCAGGATGCCTGGAATTCACTATGTAGTCTCAGGCTGGCCTCGAAATCACTTATGGCTTTCCTCCTAACTCTGCCTCCCTGAGTGCTGGGATTAAAGGCATCCACCACCATGCCCGGCTCTTCAATGTTTTTGACCATTGATTTAATAATGAGGAAGGTTGGGGTTGAGGGGATAAATCTCTTTTACTCTTTAAAGTATGGAGACCTTGTGTGGCATGTCAAAAGAATAGTGAATCAGGGGAATTTTTACTCACAATCAAGGCAACAACAAGAAGCCTAGCAATAACAGTACCCAGTGACTTGAAATCTCTCAGGCTGGGGAAATGTCTCATTGGGTAGAGCATTTGCCAGGCAAGCATGAGGATCTGAGAGGGCCAGAGTTCAAACCCAAGCACTCATGTAAAAAGCTGGATTTGGTTATGCAGGCCTGTGATTCCTGGAACAGGAGACTCATTGGGGCTGGCTGGTCAGCCAGTCTGACTGAAAATAGCAGCTTCAGGTTCAGTGAGAGACTCTATCTCAAGGAAACAAATGGAAAAGTGATACGGGAGGACTCAGGACTCAGCTTGAACGTGAACAGGACGTGAGCATCTGCACACACACACACACACACACACACACACACACACACACACACACACAGAGAGAGAGAGAGAGAGAGAGAGAGAGAGAGAGAGAGAGAGAGATCTCTCCCTTGCAATGCTTTCACATCCTAAGCCTAGGAGCTGGTCCTCTTTGCAGGGAAGCAGGGTTCAGAATAATTCTGTACTGAAATGGAGGTTAGGGCCAGGTGTGGTGCATGTGTCTATAATCCCTGCCTTCAGGAGGCAGACGCAGGCGTATCCGTACAGAATCCAGGCCAGCCAGGCCTACATAGTTAGCATCTGTCTCAAAAAAGAAACAAAGGAAAATGCTTGTCAGGAGCCATAGGGTGATTTGATTTTGAGTTTCCATGAATTTAGTTTTTTCCTCCCACTCTACTTCGGCCTCACTGATAGTCTTCCTTCATGTTTGTAAATGAAAACGTAGCAGGTAGGTGAGAATATCTCTGTTGTCTGGGACAATGTGAGGGAGACTGGCACTTCCAGGATTGGGCTGATGATCTTACCACCACCAGGGATTCAGCAGAAATGAATCTCTGCCCAGTGATCTCTTTGATGTCCATCTACGAACATGGTGAAAAATGGAAGAATTCACTTCTGATGTAGAATTGACAAGTCATTTGCTGTATCTCTCCCCCTTCTGGCTTGACTCACTCAGCAGGGATGAGGTGGATGTGATACTGTATCTGGAGCTTGCTGCTGGATCCTGGACACACACTAAGCAGCAAGGATTAGGGAAGAGAAAGGAATACTGAGTACCAGTTTCTTAATTATTTTCATAGAAAAAAAACACCTGACATTCACTTAGGACTTACTACGTACTTAACATTCCTTTATTGCCCTGCTGATCTCAACCTATCCTGTCCTCACAACTGACCTTTGAAATTGGCATGGGTTTCAGCCCCACTTCATATATGGGGAAACCAAGACGCAGGGTTAATTTGTTAAACATTGCTATGTTAGCTACTTTCTCATTGTGCTGGTCAAATATGTGACAAAATTAACTTAAGTAAGGAAGGGTTTATTTCATCTTACAGGTTGGAGTCCATCAAGGCAGGGAAAGCATGGCAACCCTCACAAAGCAATGGTCACATTCAGTCTGAAACATGCTGGTGCTCATTTACCTTACTGTCTCCTTTTTTAAAAGATACTTTTTGTTTATTTTAAAAAAATATTTAATTAATTAATTTATTTGAGAGAAAGTGGGAGGGGAGAGAGAGAGAGGAGAGAGAGAGAGAGAGAGAGAGAGAGAGAGAGAGAGAGAGAGAGAGAGAGAGAGAGAGAGAGAAAATGGGCTTGCCAGGGCCTCCAGCCACTGCAAATGAACTCCAGATACATGTACCACCTTGTGCATCTGGATTTATGTGGGTACTGGGGAATTGAACTTGGGTCCTTCTGCTTTGCAGGCAAATACCTTAACCACCACTAAAACATTTCTCCAGCCCACTTTCTCCTTTTTTTAAAAAGAAAAATATTTTATTTAATTTAATTTCAACGAGAGAGAGAGAGAGAGAGAGAGAGAGAGAGAGAGAGAGAGAGAGAGAGAGAGAGAGAGAGAGAGAGAATGGGCATGTCAGGGCCCCCAGCCACTGCAAACAAACTCCAGATGCATATGCCACTTTGTGCATCTGGCTTTATGTGGTAGTGGGAAATCAAACATGGGTCATTACACTTTGCAGTCAAACTCTTTAATTAACCTAATCTAGAAAATCCATCACAGACATTTCCAGAGATTTGTTTCCATGGTGATTAAAAATCCTAGGCTGGGTGGGGGGTTAAGAATGAGTTAAGGTACTGTGTAGGTGAGAAGGCTGGTGATATCATTCAGGGCAGAAAGCAAAGTAGAGAGGCTGAGGCAAGTTGGGAAATCATTGAGGATGCCAGAAATTCATTTATCCATTCATTCATTTGTTCATTTATTCATTCAGTAAGTGTTAATTTGACAGCCTGCTTATAGTCCTGGCTCAGTGCTACATGCGGGTGATACATTGAACAGGCTGGGTGTAGTTCCTGTCTTTGGGGAATTCAAGTGCTTATAGAGGAGACTGAGAAGGCCAAACCAAACCCCAGATCACACAAACCAGTTGTAGGCTGTAATGAATATCCTCAAGGACATGGGACCAGAGACTGTGACCCCTGGGGTGGGCACTCTGTTGGAGAGGGTAGTCAGAAACGACTGCAGCAGAAGCCTCAGAAGAATCAGAGAGGTTGGCATGGGAAGAGCAGGGGAAAGGGCATTCCAGGAAAATACCAGATGTACAAAGGCCAAAGGGTGGAAAAGAGTGTGGCACAGAAGAGAGGCTTGGCAGGGTCCACAGGCATCTACTGGCACCTGGTCAGAGTTCTTATTAGGATTAGAGCTGAGGAGAACAGATTGGAAAAAAAATAGGTTCTGACAGATTGGTCAGATCTCATCTGAAGCATTATGTTGACTCATGACATACCATTGTCAATGCTCGGGGCTGCCCAGCCTCTGAAGTTGGGAGATATTTTTAAGGCGAGCCTTATTGTCCTTCGTATGGCCTTGTTTGCATTAAGAGTCCTCTCTGTCTTGTGAAACTGTCATGGAAAGAAACCTTCCTTCATCAAGGCTATTGTGGTGAACAGCCCAAGCTGCAGCAGAGCAACCCTTCGGAGAACTGAGCATCAGTCCTGCAGCCTCGAGCTGGCAGGAGGCCTGGCGGCAAACTGTTAGAGGCTCCTAGGAGTGACTGATGAATACATCTGGTGTTCCCTAGTGGCCCTGTCTCAGTCTGTGTGTGCTGCTGTAACAAAGTACCACAGGTTTGGTGGCTGATACATAATAGAAATCCATTTCTTGGGGGTTGGAGAACTAGCTCCGTGGATAAAAGGGTTGGTTGTGCAAGCGTGAGGACCTGAGATCAGACCTTTAGCACCACACAAATACCTGGGTTACTGCAGTGGTATCTTATATCTGTGGTCTTCCCAACATCCAATCTTCCCTCCAGTCTATCTATCACCCCAGAGCTTCCAAAGAGGTCCAGCTACGACTCATAATTGCTGTCTCTCCTGTGCTTAAAATGGGTCCACATCACACGATGAAGGCAAAACCTCAACTTCCTGTGATCACATTTGCTACCTTCCATGATCTGATTTTTGCTAAATTACCATTCTCGTCTCCCACTACACTCCCCCCATTCTGAGTTCTAGCTGTGCTAAGCAACATGTGCTTTACTCAAGCTGCTGTGCTCTTGTATCTCTTCTCTGTCTTTTCCTATAGGGACCCTACTTGCTTTTGTCTTAGTTCCTGTATATCTTTCAGAATTTTAAATCTCACCTACACCAGGAAGCATTTCCTGATTTTGTAGACAGGATTAAGTGCTTTTATCTGACTCTAATACCACACTGTACATGCCTCTATTTTAATAGTTAGCCTCTAACTTTTAAAAAATATTTTATTCATTTGTTTTTAAGCAGAGAAAGATAGAAAAGAGATAGAGAAAATGGGCATGCCAGGGCCTCTAGCCTCTGCAAATGGACTCCAGATACATGGTCCACTTTGTGTATCTCTATGTGGGTACTGGGGAATCAAACTCTGGTCGTCATGTTTTGTAGGCAAGCGCCTTAACCTTTGAGCCAAATCTTCAGCCCAACTTCTATTTTCCTTCTAAAACCTTGAGCCTTTTGAGGGCATGGATTGAATCCGTCAGCCAGGCCTATGTAGTGTCTACATTGGTACCTGCCATTTTCTCACTTGATTTCTTGCAGGTTACAAAGAGCCCATGTTAATTTCTGCATCACTTATATTGTCACCTTTCCCAGTTGTTTCAGGGAACAGGAGAATATGATTTTGCTTAAACCCAAATCTGGAAATGTGTTTCTACCTCCTTTATCAGAATTGATGTGCAAAGATCTTTAATGAGATTTTTTTTCTTTTTTGTTTCATTTATTTTTAGTGCTGATTATTGAACCCAAAGTCTTACATATACTACATAAGTACCCCTAACCCTTTAATGAGATGATTTTGAGCTGGGTATGGTGGCAAACTCCTTTAATTCCAGTATTTGGGAGGCAGAGATAGGAGGATCACTGTGAGTTTGTGGCTAGCCTGAGACTACATAGTGAATTCCAGGTAAGCCTGGGCTAAAGTGAGATGCTACCTCAGAAACAACAAAACTAAATTAAACAAAACAAAAGATGTTTTTTAATTATATATGGTTCAATCTAAGTTGTGCATATGTTGCTATGACTTAGGACACTGGATTATAAACTTTTAGGTGTAGGAGGGACTTAGAGTGATCAGATTGAACATTTCACTCCACAAAAACATGCAGATTGAGAGAGAGAGAGAGAGAGAGAGAGAGAGAGAGAGAGAGAGAGAGAGAGAGAGGTGAACTGAATACCCCAAAATAACAATAGCTGGTGACAGAGTCTGTGCTAGTAGTTAGGACTCAATCTTCCCAGCCAGGAGCTCCTTCCCTATGCAGGGCTATTCTTCACATCTTCATTTTAAGTTTTATTTTGATATTTTGTGGGGGGAGGGGGCATGTACGAGTGTGTGTATATATGTGTGTGTATGTGTGCATATATATGTGTGCATGTGGTACAGTGTGTATGTGTGTGTGTGTGTGAGTGGTACAGTGTGTGTTGGTGCACGGGTCCCATGTACAACTCTGTGGAGGCCCCCCAAAAAAAGCATTGGGTGTCCTTTTCTGTCGCTCTCCAAGTTGTTTTCTCTAGATGACGTCTCTCCGTGAACCCAGAGCTGTCATTTTCTGTCAGACTGCCTGACCAGCAAGCATCTGTACTTTTCCTGTCTCTGCCTCCTCCAGGCCTGGGGCTATAGCCATGTGTGGCCCTGCCCAGCTTTTTATGTGGGTGCCAGGGGTCAAACTCAGGTGGTCTTAGGCCCTCTCAGGTGCTTCCGGGGTTACCGTTCTTATCTGCCATCTCCCCAGCCCCTGTTTTAATTTTCAAGGCTTTTTGAGATGGGATCTCGTGACGTCACCCAGTCTTGGGCTGAAGCTATCTACGCTCCTGCCTCAGCCTCCTGACTAGAAGCACGTGCCATCATGTCCAGCTCCTTCATTCCTGATGCCAGACACTAAATACAGACCTGGCCCTGTTTGCTTTATTTAGCAACCAGAGGCTTTAATTTTGCCTCTGAATCAATAATATAGTTTATGAAATAACCTGCACTCTTTTCTCACTTCGAGACTGGCTAATGTGTAACCCACCTTCCTGAAAGCTCCCAGGGGGTTTGAGAAGAGAAAAAACCTCTAAAATGCAGAAGTTAAGTGTTGAGCTGGTCGCCATCCTTCCTCACTTTTTTGCTTAGGAGCAAACCGGTTTAGCAACAGAGAGCTTAATGTGACTTGGCTCCTGCTTTTTACTATCAAGACATTCCATTTGTCGTTAACGACACAGAAGGCCAGTGAGGAAGGCACACTGCAGATTAGCCTCCTCAGAAGGCACAAGGTTGCTTACTAGTGGAACTGGGGAATGAATGACACATGCTGTCTGCTTCAGGTTTTGACTTTTAGATTTGTGTAATAACGTTGTAGACAAATTACAAAGATCAACACATCTTTTGCTTTATTGTAGAAGATTTTAAACAGATGGAAAGCATGCAGAATTAAATAACAAAGACATTATGTAACTACCACCCAGATCAGTTATATAATTTTGGCATATTTGCTCTAGATCTCTTTCTTTTCCCTACCTCTTCTTGTTTCCCTTTTTCTTTAAGTTTCAACCTCCCTTCCAAGTTAAAATCTCAGATGCAGCTAAAGCCTGTGTGGACAACCTGTCCTGGACTCTTCTGCAACTTATAGTGATAACTGTACTCAATTTTGAGTTTTTAAAAAAGCGTTTTATGTATTTATCTGCAAGGAGAGAAAGAGAGAGAGAGGGAGGGAGGGAAGGAGAGAGAGAGTGTATGAGAAAGAGAGAGGGAGAATGGATACTCCAGGGCTTTCTGCCACTGCAAATGAACTCCAGATGCATGAGCCACTTTGTACATCTGGCTTCATTTGGGTACTGGGGAATCAAATCCAGGCTGTCAGGCTTAGCAAGCAAGAGCCTTTAACTGCTGAGCCATCTCTCCAGCCCAATTTTGAGTTTTAATTACTATATGCTTTTAAAATACTTATATCTAAGATGTAACTCATAGTGTTGATTTACCTGCTTTTCAGCTTCTTTTCTTTTATTGAGAATTTTCATAATGAACATACTGTAATTTGATCATAATCCCCTTCCTCTGCCTTTTTTTGTCCCTTCTTTCCCACTCCATCCACCGAACTCTTTCTGTTTTTGAAATTATTTCTCTATTTTGATATCTTCTTATTTTGTCCATCCATGCTGAAATGTAGATCCATCCAATATTGTGTAGGTCTTATGGAGGTCACGACAGCTGACAGCCACTATGAGGTTATGAATGCGATGGTCATATCTGGAGGATAGTGTTCAAAGTCCTCCTTTCTACCCTTTGGCTCTTACATTCTTTCTGCCCCTCTCCACAGTGTCCCTGAACTTTGGAGGATGTGCTAGAGATGTCTCATTTAGCACTGTGGTGAAGTTTGAGTGTCCCCAGTGTCCACTGCCTTTTGCAAAAAGAAGCTTCTCTGGCCAGTGGTGAGAGCTATGTTAACTTATGGACATAGATATAACATAAACTTTTAAGGGGACATTTGATGAGCATATCATATCCATTTAGTCAAATAATAGTAGTAGCTTTGCCCCTAGGGCCTGTGACCTCAGCCATAGACTTTTGACCAAGTTTTAAATACTAGGCATGGATACCATCCATGGAGCAGGCCTCAAATCCAATCAAAAGAGCAGTTGGTTACCCCCATAGCAATCACACCACTCTTGCACCACACAGGTACATCCTGCCTGGTGGGCCAGGTGTGTAGTGAGAAGGAAGAATCTATCCCACACTATGGCATCAGCTTCTTTTTGATCTCATACATACGTGCATTCATGGCCAACATAGACAGCACTTCTGCAATCGTTCAGCAGTGCCCTGGGCTCCCATCTCATCTAGTTCGCTTGCACTGCAATGGGTCCTCTGTGTAGAGCTAATGGTAAGCACGAGTGGGTGCCAGGAATAGAACCTTCCAAGGTGCTGGGTGTTTCCACAGCACCTCTGATTTTTTTAAAATATATATATTTATTGACCATAATGAGTTGCATTATTTAGTGGGCAAACAATGAGTTGTTATCCCCAATTCCCCAATGCTCCCCCTCCCCATCCCCAATCAGCTGGATATCCTCTTCCGTGGGTCGTCTGGATCAGTCCTTGTGGCAGGGGACCATGGATAGCCTAGTACTCAGCCTGGTTCTCCTGGCCCAAGTGTGTTGTTACTGAGGGGTGTCATGCCTCTGGATAGTCTCCCCCACCACAGCTCTCACAGTCTTTCCACCCCCTCTTCTGCTCAATTCCCTGAGTCGTGGTGGGTGAGTATTAAAGCTGCTTTAATGTTGTGCGCTTAGGGGGCTTTGTGTTGAAAATTGTTGGTTTCTGTCCCCCTGGCTTATCCTGTGTTGCTTGAATGGCTGTGGCTGTGGGTCCCTTGTTCATCCCGTCATTCTCTGCAGGGCTCCATATGGATCCTCCACGGTATGACTGTGGTGGCTCATCTCTTGCGAGAATCTCTGCTATCTGCCTACAGTCTGTTGGTAGGGTTAGATGGGCCACAACTCTCTTGCTGCATCCTGAAAAATACAAACACAATCTCCATCGGAGTGTGAGGTTAGTATAGGTTAACAAATATACACAATTCTGGATTACCTAGATTCTATTTTTAGTAGCCTCCCCGTCAATCGGTCCCATAGTGCCTCTTTTCTTGGGAGCCCAAGAGTACAGGATCTGGTGCATATCGCACAGCACCTCTGATTTCATAATCATCCCCACTCCCATCTGAGTCCCCATAAACTTGGGTATGATAGGGCTTCCAGGGGATTCAAATATTTTAAGTAATGCTTTGTAGCATCTCAACTCAGGCTGTACCAAGTCTCCACAACCCATGACTGAACTCCTATCTTTACTATGCTTTCTTCTTAACTTCTCATTTCACATGTATTGATACACATCTTCTAGCCCACTATGACTACTAAATAGTAATGTATTGCAGAAAAAGATCTCAACAGGGGCTGGAGATGTAGCCCAGTGCTAGATCATGTGCTTAGATGTCCACAGCTATGTGCTCAATCCCAGCACCAGTAAAATGAAACATAAAATAGAATAACAAAACCACAATCTCTCCCTTCTCTTGTTTGTTGCTAGATTGTTTAACTTCATTATTTTAAAATATTTTCATTTATTTGTTTGAAAGAGAGAATATGGGTATGCCAGGGGCCTTTTGCTACTGCAAACAAACTCTAGACACAGATGCCACTTTGTGCATCTGGTTTTACATGGGTTCTGGGGAATCAAACTCAGGCTGGCATGCTTTGCAAGCAAGTACCTTTAACTGCTAAGCCATCTCCCCAGCCCCCAGTTTTTTATTATTTATTTGTGTGTGTGAGTGCAGGCATGTATGCCATAGTGCTTGGGTGGAGGTCAGAGGACAACATTTGGGTCAGTTCGCTGCCTGCCCACCTCATTTGAGATAGGATTTCCCACTCTGGATTCTTTTTATTATTATAGATAATTTTTGTAAATATATATATATTTTTAATTTAATTTTTGTAAATATATATTTATTTTTGTAAATATATATATTTATATTATATATGTATAAATATATTATATATATATATATATATATATATATATATTTGGTTTTCTGAGGTAGAGTCTCCCTCTCAGTCTAACCCAGGCTGACCTGGAATTTACTATGTAGTCTCAGGGTGGCCTTGAACTCATAGTGATCCTCCTACCTCTGCTGGGAATAAAGGCGTGGGCCACCACTCCTGGCTTGATGGATTTTTAAGTTTTCTCTTTTAAAATTTTTATCTTTTTGGTTTGTTTTGAGACAGTGTCACGCCATGTAGCTTAAGTTGTCTTCAAACTCAATATGTGGCTTAGGCTGACCTCAAACTCATAGCAATCCTCCTTCTCAGTCTCCCAAATGCTGGGATTATAGGCATGAGCCATCAGACACTACTTTTTCTTACAAACAATACAGGAAAGAAAATTCTGTACAGTCTCCTAGATGCAGCATTACTAGGTTGTGCCATATGGCTTTTGGAGAACTTTGTGTGTCTGTGGACACATACGTGTGTATGGATGCGTGTGGAAGCCAGAACACAATCTGAGTTCTCCTCTTGTCAAGGCATGGCCTCTTATTGGTCGGGCTACAGGAAACTCCAGGGACCCTCCTGCCTCTGCTTCCTCCTCCAGCACTGGGATTACTAGTGTCTGTCACTATGTCTTGCGTTTATGTGAGAGCTGGGGATTGAATTCAGGTCTGCATGCTTGCTAAGCAAGCACTTTACTTACTGAGCTGTATCCCCAGCCCCTCAAAGATTAAAAAAAAATATTTGACAGACAGAGAATGGGCATGCCAGGGCTTCCTGCCTCTGCAAGCAAATTCCAGATGCGTGTGCCATTTTGTGCATCTGGCTTTATGTGGATACTGGGGTATCGACCCTGGGCCTACAGGCTTTGCAGGTTAGTCCCTTTAACCACTGAGCCATCTTTCCAGCACTCCTGTGAGAGATGTTTTATGTTCACAATGAAACAATCTAATTACTTAAAATAGTAAGTCAAGATAATTGCTGAAATAAACAGAATATCAACAATGGGATGCAAAAAAGTGTAGAAAATGCCATTTTTTGGTCAGTAATGGGCATATATATGATGTGATCCCATAGAATGCAAATGGAAGTGAAAACTTCCTTTCGGCTGGTGAGTGACATTCACTGTAACCATCCTAACATCAATGCATTTCTCATATGCTTGTGATTAACACTGGATAAATAAGTCTACAGAGCTGCCAAGGCATAAAATATAATATACCTCATTATGTACAATACATGATACTTGGTGGGGATAATAAATGACCATATTACTAGTTCTTGTATTTATTTTACTATATGGTTTCTGATTATTTTAGTGTACTTTTTCTACTTATTAACGAAAGCTTGCTGTGGAACAGTATGTCATGTTATGCTGGCACTAACCTCGTCACCTTTGGTTTGCTGCATCTCTTGAATATTCCAAGAGTAGAGGTTGAAGGGCTGGAGAGTTGGCTCAGTGGTTAAAGCACTTGCCTGCAAAGCCTGATGACCCAGGTTTGATTCCCCCAGTACCCACATAAAGCCAGATGCACAAAGGGGTGGATGCATCTGGAGTTCATTTGAAGTTCATTTGCTGGAGGCCCTGGCATGTCCATTCTCTCTGTCTGTCTCTTTTCTATCTCTCTCTGCTTGCAAATAAATGAAAATATTTAAGAAAGAGAATAGAGGTTGACCTATACCATCTAAACCTGTTAATTGTTCTTAATGCTTATACAACAACCAAACTTCTAGGCACATTCCCCTGTCATTCCATCACTGTAAAATCATACCTCCCCTCACACCCCTTTTTGGGGGGGGTTGGGAGATTGAGCCCAAGGCCTCATGCTAGAAAAGTGCTCTCTATCCCTGAGTGCACCCCCATGTTTGGTATTCTTTTAATACTATCAATTCATCGTTTAGAGGATTAAAAAAATAGAATGATCATACCAATAAATTGACCTGAATGTCACTGTATGTCACTGAATGCCACAGATTTGCATCTGTATTTATGGCACTGACTTGTGTTACTTCTTCCATGAAGCTTTTCAGAATTTTCTCTCATTCTGTGAAAATCCCTTCTCCTCCATCTCTATGAAGCGATGTAGCACACATCATCAGGTTCACCATGTTTTGTTTACACCTGCCAGGCTGAGTGGTTGGTGAGGATGGGGTTTCTGCCTTCTTTGTCCTCAGGACTGGTGCACAGCAGGTAGTTAAGACTGAGGGATGAGTGAGTAGTTGAAGTCACAGGAAGCCTTTAGGGGTTGGAATTGTGTTTCTGTGATAAGTCAGTGAAACTTAGAGTGCAGAAAGGGAGGTTTTATTTTATTTTATTTTTTGTCTTTAACTGGGCCTACAAAATATGTTACATATAAAAGCTGACATGAGGGCTGGAGAGATGGTTAAGCAGTTGAGGTGCTTGCCTGTTGAGCCTAGTGACCCAGGTTAGAGTCCCCAGTACCCACCAGAAGTCATGTATCTGGGGTTTCTTTTGTGGTGGTTGGAGGCCCTGGTGCACTCATTCTGTTTGCCTGTCTCTCTTCTCTCTGTCTCTCTCTGCTTGCAGATAAATAAATAAAACATTTTTAAAAAGATGAAAAAGAGCTGACACAAATGGTTAATAATGCAGATAATTCATTTAAAATGTGATGACATTTACAATGTGTGATGAATATGTCTCAGTACATAGTTAGTTTAGGAAAACCTTAATTTTGTAAATTGCCGAGAAATCACCTATGGGGGAAAAAAATCTTCCTTTTCCATTTAGGTATTTAATTTTCATCAGTTTTTAGAATTTATAAGACCTTTAATTTTTGTAATATGGCACACTGGGATTTTGTTTTTTGACATTGCCAATTAAATAATTCTGCTAATGCACTTTCAATAATGTTTGGCAAATTAGAATAAACATGAACTCTACTAGTGTTAGCTCAATCTGCCTACAGATTCCTCTAGTGACACCACCCACTTCTAGGCCTGCATTGAAGGAGCCCCTCTCTCTATCCTTGGGCTAGGGCACTAGAAATGTTACCAGCTCATAAAAATAAAGTTATCTAAACATTTAAACCTCAAAGTTAAGCCCACAGTGGAAAATTCTTGAATATATTTTAGTTAGGTGTAATCGTATGGAACATTATATAAGTATATATTTCAGATTGTGGAAAGGCCATTCTAATATTTTAAGAATGCTTTCTTTCCTGAAGGGCTTGCTTATTACCAATTATTTACCACATTTCTCTAAATCACCTTTTCAATGATAAGTTTGAGGCAGCTGTGGCTTACCAAAATATAAACCTAGTGAGGTCCTTCAAAACATTTTGACTCATCGTGTCCTTCAAGACCTAATCTCCAGAACCTACAGAGAACTCAAAAAAAAAAAATTAATAGCAAAAACTCAACCTGCCCTCTAGCAAAATGGAGCACTGATCTCAACAGAGAATTCACAGAGGAAGAAACACAAATGGCCTTTATGCATCTTAGAAAGTGCTCAGCATTCTTAAGCATCAGGGAAATGCAAATCAAAACCACAATGAGACACCACCTTACTCCAGTCAGAATGGCACTCATAAAAAAAAAAAACAAAACCAACAACAATATTTGCTGGAGAGGATGTGGGAAAAAGGAACCCTCATTCACTGCTGGTGGGACTGCAATCTTGTTCAACCACTATGGAAAGCACTGTGGAGACTTCTGAACAGAATAGACATAGAGCTACCAATGGACCCAGCTATCCCTCTACTAGGCATCTACCTGAAAGATGTCACATCTCAGGATAGAGTCATTTGTGCAACTATGTTTATAGCAGCTCAATTCATAATAGCCAAGAATTGGAATCAACCAAAATGCCCATCCATGGAGGAATGGATAACAAAACTATGGCATATTTACACAATGGAATTTTACTCAGCTGAAAGGAAAAACGAAATCCCGAAATTCAGAGACAAATGGGCTGGAGCAGATCTTACTAAGCAAGCTCTCAAAAGAACAGAGAGTCAAATGCCGCATATTCTCCCTCAGATATGGCTCCCAACCAGGGTGACTTTAAACTCTACACAGACCAGTGAGGAAAAAGGAGAGTTTATGAGAGAGGGGCAAGGGATAGGGGGTGGGGGAAGGGGATGACTTACGCAGGAAGCTAAAACAAAAGTGGTTCACAAATCATAAACTCCTTAACGGGCATACTTCAGACTTTAATCATAAAGGGAGCAAGTCATAGCACTGAGGCTTCATTGTTTAATATCGCATTCTTTTGTTTTCAAGTTTAGTTCAGTTGGAGGGAAAATTTTGCTTTTGATTGCAGCACACTGTCTTGATATCTGCAATTTATCTTCATTTGCCATTTTGTGGCAGTTATGAAAATGCCTATGAAAAACTCCTTTCCCCCAAATCTCTGCATGTAAGCTTCGCTGAGTTGGATTCATCCTGAATCCATTTCAAACACACCAGCACTTTCAGAGCAGCAAGCTCCTTCTTAATAAATTACTGTCTTAATGCGAGGTGCTATTTTAAAATCATGGCAGAGAGCCGTTCCCAAATATGGGTAACTACTTCCAGGGAAGAGTAAATGGAAGCGTTTAATTAAATGAAGGGACTACATTTTTATTATGCTGTCATCGGATATTTGAATAACTAGCTGTAAATGAGTTCTATTTGTATAAACATGATTTTCTAAATCCAATTGTCCTTCTTTCAAAATATACTCTAGTTCCCGAGCAGAACTGGAAAAAGAATGGCCATGTCTCCATAACTCAAGTAAAAGATCGCAGCAATAAACAGACTTCACAAACAGAGGAATTAAAGACCTTTGAACCATGAGTCATTTTTACTCCTTGAAATGATTGAATAATATACTTAGCGAATTTTGTCTAGTCATTGTGCTACATTTGAATGTTTACTTCTCCTACACAGGGAGGATGCGGCAGGAAGGCTCTGCCGGATGCTGACACCATCTCTGGGATCTTGAAGTCTCTGGAACCATGGTCCATAGAAACTCACTGTTTAAAAATCACCCAGGCTGTGGTATTGTTACAGCTGCAGAAAACGGACCAAGACACATTAGAAAGTTAATTCTTAACTTTAGAATCTCTTCCCCTCTAGTGAACAATATTGAAACATGCAATTTGGTTAAAACTATCTCTCTAAGAAACATCTGGTTACATGCTTCCAGCAAGTTTTATTATTTAGGTCACAACGACTTATTGAAAGACAAGCCAATCAAAGATAATAACATTATTATTTCCTGAGCAACTCTTATGTGGCCACTTTTCTTTTTTTTAATTATCCATAATTAGATACGTTGAATGAGCAAATAATGAGTTGGTATCCCCAGATCCCCAAATTCCCTCTTCCCTATCCCCAATCAGCTAGGTATCCTCCTCCATGCATAGTCTGGATCAGTCCCTGGGGTAGGGGATTATGGATAGCCTAAGAGTCAACCCGGTTCTCCCCCACCTTGTATGTTGTTACTGAGGGGGGCCACATCTCTGGATATTCTCCTCCACCATGGTTCTTACAATCTTTCCGCCCCCTCTTCCACTCAGTTCCCTGAGTTATGGTGGGTGAGTATTATTAAGGCTTCTTTATTGTTGAGGTCTTAGGTGCCTCTGTACTTTTGCTTAAGGTTGTGTTGAAGATCATTGGTATCTGTCTCGCTGGCTCATCCTGGGTTGACTGACTGGCTGTGGTTGTGCGTCTCTTGCTTATCCCACCACTCTCTGTGGGGTTCCACATGGATCCTTCATGGAAGATCTGGTGTGGCTCATCTCTTGCTTGGATGTCAGCTATGGGCCTGTGGCTCATTGGTAGGGTTGGAAGAGCCACAGCTCTCTCACTGCCTTCTGAAAAATACAAAAAGAATCTCCATCGGAGAGTGAGATCAGTATAGGTTACCTGAGATACCCATTTCTGAACTGGCTAGATTCTATTGTTAGTAGCTCTTTGTAAATCACTTATAAAGTGTATTTCTCTTTCCTGGTGCATTTTGCTCTGAGTCCCCAGTTCCAGTTAAGGGCTCCCCTTCACTGAGTGGATTAGTTGGCCGAATTAAAAGCTGTTGATTGCCTCCCCCAGGCTTTGGCGCCTCCATTGTACAAGTGCTCCTTACTTGGTTCTCTGTTCTCTTCCAGTAGGAAGTGTGTTCAGCCTACTCATGGCAGCAGACTGCATTTCATATCAATGCTCTCTGCTTACTCCAGCTGTCATTGACCATCTTCCTCTGGCAGCTTATGCAGTGCCTTCCAGCCATGCACTAACTACCATCTTGGGGCTGGTTAATGTTCTGGACCCCAAAGGGTCTCTTGATGCTGAGAGATGGCTGTCTATGGTTTCTTCAGCAACAGGATCCTACCTCAGGTCTGGGGTGGGCATTCAAGAGCTTTGACGGAATCCTGTCTTGTTTTTGGGACCTCACGGGTCACTTTGAATGTGACCATTTTTCTATATTAAAATACTATATACAACTAAAAATTGTGTGTAAAATATGTGACTTGATGTTTGATGTATAGTTATATTTTTTGAAATAATCACTATAAGGAAAATTTAGCATTTTATTACTTCACTTTTTTCATACTTCCCCTCTCTTCTCTTCCTCCCTTCATCTCTGTCTCTTAGTCTCTTTCAGTGAGGACATATAAGTTCTACCCTGGGCAGGTTTCCAGAATACAAGCAGTACAGTAAGCTATAATCTAGAATGTAGTCATCTTGTAGAACTGAAAGTTTGCGCTCTAGTTACCAACATCTCTCCATTTCCCCTAGTTTTAGCTGCTGGCAGCCAACATTCTACCCTCTGCTTCCATGAGAGCCGCTGCATTGAATAAACCTGTAGGTGAGCACACACAGTAGCTGTTTCTCTGCGTCTCACTTAGTTCACTTTTCAGAATGTCCTCTAAGTTCACGATGTAACTGGTGGAATTTCCTTTCCTAAAGACTGAAGAATATCCCATTGTATGTATGTATGTATGTATGTATGTATGTATGTATGTATGTATGTATGTATGTATATGTATGTAAATATATACATATATATATATATATATATAAAATCTGTTGCAGTCAGTTTCTCGCTTCACAGAAATAATCCAGTCAAAAGCAGCTGATGGGAGGAAAGGGTTTATTTTGACTTACAGACCTGAGGGGAAACTCCATGATGGCCTGGTTGCCTTCTCTGTCCTTCCTCGCTCTTTCCCCTTCCACTGAGCCCCTTCTTCTTTCCAACTGATTCCCCGTCTAGTTTGATGTCTTTTCTTTTTCTATTTTTTCCTCTTCTCCACCATCCCTGATGGGGTGTTGATGGGCCCAGTACCGTGCAGGTCTTATGCAAGCCAGTCTCTGGGAGGTTATGAATGCAATGGTCACTTTCTATCTGGAAGACCTTGTTCCCAAAGCAGTTGTCCCTCTCCTCCAGCTCTTACATTCTCCCCACCCCTTCTTCAGCAGTGTTCCCTCAGCCCTGGAGGGGTGATAGAGAAATCTCATTTAGCACTGAACACTCCTCAGCATTTTGATGAGTTTTGAGTCTCCCCAGTATTCACTGCCAACTGCAAAACAAAGCTTGTCTGACCAAAGCTGAGAGTAGTATTAATCTATGGGAGTAAATATTTAGGGGACAATTTGATGAGCACAAAGTGCTATTTAGCTGAACAACAGTAGCAACTTCTCTCTTACAGTCTGCCCCCCAGCTATACCTATATTGACTAGGTTTTCAGTACTCATGATGAATTCCCTCCTGTGGAGTGGGCCTCAAATCCAATCAGAGAGTAGATGCCATCTTCATAATCATCACGCTACTATTGTACCAGTGGGCATATCTTGCCTGGCTGGTCAGCTATATAGACAGACTATGGTTATATATTTATTTGTGAATAGTCATTTGTTTTCTCTTGTGAATAAGGCTGCAATCCTGATTTCATTTCCTAAGGCTGCATACACAGAAGTGGGGATGCCGAATCACAAGGTGGCTTGATTTTTTTAACTTTCTGAGGATCTGCTATACCATTTTCTATTACTGGTTGTACCAATTTACATGTCAGAACATCAATAGTGCAGAGGGTTCCCTATTCTTGCCCTTGTCATCACTTCCTTTTGCAATGTAGCAACACTTGAAGGCACTTTAATCCTTACAGCAAATTTCCAATTTTAGATATGATGAAATTTCCGCTCAGATTGGTTCAGTATCGTGCCCAGTCTTGCACAGCTGGTGAGTGTCAAGGCTGATATTAAAATCCCAGCCCATCTGCTGGTAGTGCCACCAGATGAACTCTTGTTCTTTCTTTTTCAAAAATACCGAGTAGAATCATTTTAGGGTTCCTTTGATCATCTTGGGTTTTCAGAAAAGCTACAGCGTGTGGACTCAGTGGTAAGTCTATCTAATAAGAATGCAAGGGCATCTTCCTTCAGAGTTACTTTTCCTGTCATTTGACAGTCTCTCTCTGCTTTGTGTGTGTGTGTGTGTGTGTGTGTGTGTGTGTGCGCGCGCGCGCGCGCGTGTGTGCGTGTGTGCGCGTGCGTACCCTGTCTGCAGCCGTGCAGAGGCCAGACTGGATCATTCAGTGTTCTCCTCTATTGCTCCTCCGTGTTATCTCCTTGAGCTGGAGTCTCTCTGTAAACTCAGAGCTTCTAGTTTTGTTTGGTCAGACTGGCTGACCAGTGAGCCCCAGTGATCCACCCACCTCAGTGGCTGGGGATTGAACCGATGTCCTCATGCTTGCATGACAAGTGCTGTTACACGCTGAGCCATCTCCCTACCACTCTGCACTTTTTTTCTTTTTTCGACAAAGGGTCTCCTGTAGCTTAGGCTGCCTCTAACTTTGCTATGCACTTGATGATGACCTTAAACCCCTAGTCCTCCTGCCTCCACCTTCAAAGTTCTGGGATCATAAGACACATGCCATCACATCGGGCTTCATCTCTCTCTCTTTAAACCATGTAAGATATTTACAAAGTTGGACATGGGGACACTTTACTGTTAATCCAGGAAATTTGGAAGGAATAGCAAGAGGACCAGGAGTTTGAAATTTTCTTTAACAGATGGGTGTGCTGTTGCCCACCTTTAATTCCAGCACTTGGGAGGCAGAGGTATGAGGATCACCATCAGTTCAAGGCCACCCTGAGACTACATAGTGAATTCTAGGTCAGCCTGGGCTAAGGCAAGACCCTACCTTGGAAAACCAAGGCAGGTCTGGGCTGTATGAAACACTGTCTCAAACAAACAAACAAACAAACAAAACAAACAAACAAACAGAGTTTTAGTTAACCTCCTAACTTGTCTTCTGTCCTCATTTCCCTCCTCTGTTCTCACATGATAACCCAAGAGAATTCTGCAAGTTTATAACTCACCTATAATTACCCATAAATTTATTAACCTAAACAGTGGCCTGGTTTATTTTTGCCAAAACCTACCACTTCTGAATTTAGTCACCAATAAAATAGATTTCTCAATGGTTTATTGAGATCAAGTGTCAATTTACCCAGAGGATGAAAAGTAAAGAATTATTGTATGTGTGTTGGCCACTGCCCAGCTATTCGCTGACATTTCCAGTGACTTGAGAGAAGCCAGCCAAAATATCTCCAAAAGCCTATTTTGTGATTTTACTTATTGATGGCCCAGACCACAAAGGCTGTGAACAGATCCAGCCACTATTTAAGTGTGAATTTAAGTAGGAATCCACAAAGCAATCTCAGATGTATTGTAGCTATACTTTGTACAATAGCTATAGGTGGACTGTTTTCTAAACCAGTCACTGCCGGAGTGGTTCAGGCATTGTTTCCTTTATTCTTCTTAGAGAGGCCGGGCTGTATAGTGGTTAGCCTCATGGACACCCAGCCAAATTAACAATGGCTTTTTGTCCTTGGTCAAGTAATGAAAACTATATTTTACAGTTGCTGCATCTGCAATAGTGGGTAATAACACATGATAGGGTGGAAGACAGAAATGAATTAAACTTGGATTAGTCCTCAATGCAAAGACAGTACTCGATATGTGGCCATTAATTCCTCTGTGGACCCTATGGCCTAGGAAGGATTATGTCCTCTTACAGTTTAGGACATTCAGACGTAGAGGAGACTTTGAAAAGAGGTCTGATTAATCTCAAAACTCATGTTCCTCATCCCTGGCCTGCCCTGCTTCTTGGTGCAAGAGAAACAGAGTAGAAGCAAAATAACTTATGGGCAAGGCCTCTCACACCAGCGATGCCTGTTCCCTAGATGGCTTCCTGAGGGGTGAAGCACAGGAAAACTGGCTGAGAGGCAGGTTCAAGAGAGAATTTTGGGCTTCTTCCACCTCTGGGAATGTGAGTGATGAGACCATCTCCGCAAGGCTCAAGCTCTGTTAGGGAACTCCTCAGGGCCACAGTGTAGCAGTGAGTGCAGGAGCTGGGAGCCACCACCTCCCATACTTCCTGCCTCTCTGCATACTGGGACCTGCCAGCCGAAGGAAACCAGCTTCCTGAAGTTGGCATCCACCCACTCGGCTTCTGAGAAGTCCACACAGTGGGCATTCTTGGCTGATGGATGAAAACCAGAATTACTGACTTACTACTGTGTGTCTTTCCAGAGCATCTTATGAGTTAGGTGTAATTATCCCTCCTTAGAAATGTGGAACAGGCTGGGCGTCATGGTTTGCATGCCTGTAATTATAGTGCTAGGGAGATGGAGGCAGGAGGATCTCCAGTTTCAGGCTAGCCTGGGTCACATAGTGAGACTGTCTCGAAAGAAAGAAGGAAAGAAAGAAAGAAAAGAAGAAAGAAAGAAGGAAGGAAGGAAGAAAGAAAGAAAGGAAAAAGAGAAGGAAAGGGAAGAAGAAAAGAGATAGGAGCAAGGACAGAGATGGAAGGAAGAGAAAGAGAAGATAGAGAGAAAAAAGAAAGGGGAAATTAAGGCTCAGGAATTAGGTGACTTGCCCAATGTCATTACCCAATTTGTAACTGGACAACCCACATCATTCTCACTCTTCAGGGCTATCCTTCCAGCATGGGGATATTACACAACTAGTGTTTCTACTGATTATTTGAACTGTTTCTATCTATCTTTTCTTGCCCACTTCTTTTCTTGGTACTGGAACATGCTATGGGATTCTCGAGGAAGCAGTTGAAATTATTTACGAGCTTGTACTTGGTTATCTGTTGATTATTACTTCTCCATATAGACAGACTCTTCCATTACCCTTTATATTTGATATTCATCTAATTGTTACAGGTTTTCTAGGGGCTTTTGAACACACTTGCTGGTGGGAAAGTACTAGTTAAGATTATGCAGGCAGACATTTGAGTTTGCATAGCTTTGCAATGATATATATCTCACATATATCTATATATGTATATATTACATATATATGGTATATATATCTATATATATCACATTTTGAAGTTAGAAAGCATTGATTCTCATAACCAATCCATTTCAAGAATAACTCACATAACTACCAGTCTCTGCCAGCTGGCTCTCCAGAGACTACCCTATCTTCAATTTCATGTAAATTGCAAGTACTCTAATATTTTACATTTAGGGAATGCTGATACTGAGTTGCAGGAGTAGTAGCCGTATTTGCTTTTTTTTCCTTTGAGGCAGGGTCTCACATATTTCAGGCTGATCCCCAACTCATAATATAGCTGAGGAGGACCTTGTCTTTCTGACCCTTCTGCCTCTACCTCCCAGGTGCTGAGATCACAGGCATGCACCCCCCCCCCCCAGCTGAGTCAGTGCTGGAGATTGAACATATGGCTTTGTGCTTTGGAGGCAAGCACTTAACCAACTCAACTATATCTCCAGCCCCTATGTTTGCATTATTTTACTTGAGAAATTTTATAAACCGTCCGTAGTGCTTTAAAAATAGAACAGTTAAAAAAAATCTAGAAACATTTTTGCTTGTCATGACATCACCCATGAAAAGCAGTATTGGAATCTCTCCTGGAGAAGCAAAAGCCACTGGGTTTGGCACTCAGCTCTTACTTTCGTTCAACAGAATTGCCAGTGGAGATGCAAGCCTTCCCTGGAGACAGTAACTCCACCAGGGGAAGCAATATGTGAAGTTTCTGCAAGAAAGTTTTTGTGTGAAATGGTGACTCCTGCCAGAGATGTCATATGGTTTCGTTAACTTTCTTCCCAGGAACTAGGAAGTTTTCCCAAGTCGCAGATAAATACAGCTGGAATGCTATTCAGAAGTCAGTAGCACAGGGCTTGACAAGAGGCTGAGTTTTACACACTCCATTTGTTTCTAGTTGAGATAAGACCTTCATTCTATTTCCTTAAGGTGAAAGTCCAATTCACTTGCAAAGCATAAACCTTTATTCCCCTGGATGCAAAGGATTGAGGTTTCTGTCCTGCTGTTACCATTTATATCATAGGAAATTTACTCAAGGAATGGCCGCTCCTGAATCCCTTCCCTGGTTCCCTCTGGAAGAGGAGAGAGCTGATCCAGCATTCTGCATCTACGACTTCCTTCTCTCTTACCCCCTCGGTGCTGCAGACCATCTCCTACCACGCTGTTGATTAGCAAGTCTGCACAGACACAGTGCAGTGGTAATTAATGCTCCCCATGTTGACTCTTAGGAGCTACAATACCGTGAAGTACCCTTCAGAGTTATCAAGGAGAAATTAAATTATGTGCAATAGAGTTTTAGAGCCACATTACTCAGGATATAAAGCACCTCTGGAGAAATGGGCCCCGGCTGGGCCCTAAATGACAGGGAATTTTGGGAGCCTTGGAAATCGGGCTGTGGCTCTGACTCCTGTCTGCCATGAGGCAAACCGCTTGGTTCCAGCTCATGCTGCCTGCCACCATGATGTTCTGATTCACCTCACACAGGTCTGGAGCAACAGAACCAAGTGACTGTGGACGGAGACCTCTGGCACTGTGAGTTAAATTCTTCCTCCATTGTTGTTTTCTCACAAACTTATGTAAACCTTGTCTCTTTGAGAGGGCTATTTTTCACAGTATCTATCACAATAACTACCTCAACAGCTCCGTGTACATACACACCACATACCACACATACATACATACACACACACAGACACCACATTTGTGTATTATTCTTAACAAACCACAAAATTAATGATAAAGAGCAAAGTCTTTTTTAATTCATCAATTAATTGTGTGTGTGTGTGTGTGTGTGTGTGTGTGTGTGTGTGTGTGTGTGGGCATGTGTGGAGGTCAGCTGGGCTCCACCTTCTTTGAGACAGGGCATCTTTCACTGCAAACCAACCACCAGCCTACATAGGAACATCAGGCTAGCTGGCCTTTGAGCTTTGGATCCTCCAGGCTCAGCCTCCCATTATCATTGCGATCTCAGATGCATGATTTGCTTTGAATCTGGCTTTATATTGAATTCTGGGGAATTGAACCCACCCAGGCCAGTAGGCTTTGTGACCAAGTGCCCTTAACCACTGAGCAATTTCTATAGTCACATGAACAAAATCTTAACAATAATGATAGTGAGCATTTTTACTAAGCACTTTCTGTGTACTCAAGAGCTAAACATACTACAGTAGTCTCTTCCTCTTATATTGCTCATGCCTCAATCACATACTACGTGTTCAGGAGTCAGCGTGCTCCTTTTGGAGCATTAGGCTCTAAACTGATACTTCATGGTACACATTCCCTGCTTCCCTCCACCTTCTACCACCACACCATTCCCTGGGCTCTTCATACTTTTATATCTACTCTTCCTATCCTCATCTCCTAGGCTCCAACTTTATCCCTTGGTTACTCTTAGTGAGCTTATTTTTAACACTAATATAAAGCTTGATTAACTGGAAGATGGGAAGGTACAACTATTGACTGGGAATGATCTCTTTAGTATGCGGTCCTTTAGCCAAGTGAATGGGCCAAGGTCAGCACCAGGCAAAACCATACGTCAATAGCCTGGTTAGAAGAGGTGGTCCATGGACCTTGCCTGTGGGAGATAAACTTGGGATTTCCTCTCCTGTTGGCTTTGGATGGTATGATCGCCAGTGGTTCTCTCCTGACCTACCTGCATGACTCAAAATTTCATTTCCTCAGTTTGCACCAGAAGAAGGGAAGGAGACAGGAACTAGCATTTGATGATTGCCTACTCTCTGGTAGGCTAGATGGTCTCAGTACAAATACCAAGAACATTTTCTCATGTTATTCCTTGTAGCTGCAATAATAACCTGGTGAAATTGTTTTAGAGATATTATTTAGGACATTGACTGTGTTTATGTAGCACATCTATATTTCTGTTGAAGTATAATTTTCTGTGATTAAAAGCTGGTTGAATCTGGATTATATGGTAGCCAATGCTTTATGAAAGAATCCAGGCCAGATCTGCTGGATTCTAGT
Source organism: Zapus hudsonius (assembly GCA_004024765.1). NCBI lineage: Eukaryota > Metazoa > Chordata > Mammalia > Rodentia > Dipodidae > Zapus > Zapus hudsonius. Next base: position 36,148 of record PVHP010003716.1, read on the forward strand.
TTTAGAAATGCTCTTGAGGCTCTGTGTTATTCTGTGTGCAAGTAGAAAATGGGTTCTTAGAAAGCAAAGTCAATAGTAGCAGGCCAAAGGCAGATTTGGGGAAGGAGATTCTGGTTTCAATACCATGGCTGAATCTTACTTAGTCACTCAGAGGTCCTGTTTCTGTATCTGTAAAGCTATGCTAATCATTCTTACCTTCCATTGTTTTTGGAAGGATCAAAAATAATTTGAGGTATGTAAAATACCTATCATATGCGGAGTAAATGGAAACTAGATTGTCAATTATTAGTCAAATAGTAGATTATTAAGTCATCTCCCAGGGACTTGTGACCAGTTACCTTATAAAAGACCCCAGAGAGCTGCCTTACCCCTTCTACCATGTGAGGGTACAGTGTAGAGTGACAGTCTATACCCTCACCTTGACCATGCCGGTCCCCTGATCCTTCCAGAATGGTGTGAAATAAATTTATGTAGTATAAGCCACCCAATTTATGGCCTTTTATTATAGCAGATTGACAGGGCTAAGCTCATAATAAATAAATATGCTAGTGGTAAGTTTCAGACGAAACATCATCTTTCTCTAGTCCCTTGAATAATGCGGGTAGTACCTCTTATTCTTCCCTTTTCTATTTCTGCAGGGCAATAGAGTATGAACATTCCCTCTTTCTTCTCTGGGCAGGAATCCTGGCCTTGCCAGGTCTCCGCCCTTTCCCTCCCATGATGCCTGGAAACCTCATCTCAGTTGGACCAACCTTTGCTCAAAATAGCTTTTGCTCCATTTGTATGCTTATCTCTGTGTATTCAAGACCTTGGATAGATTAATAGTAAGAAGGAAGAATATAAATCTTTTTTTTTTCTGAATTTTTCCTTCCAAACATAATTTCTAGGACATGGAAGGGGTAATTAAACATTTTCCTCAAATAGAATTAAATAAATTTTCCACTTTTTTGAAATGTTAAAAAAACTCAGATTGAATATTCATCTAATCAACTCTTCTCCCTCGGGAAAGGAGAATGATAGGCTGCTCTTGTTTTTTACATTCCTTCCTGAACCTTATTTACTTTGGCTGCCATTCCAGTCTTGGGACAGAGAAAGGCAATGTTCAACTTTTGTGACTTCAGACCAGTTGCAGACATAATGGGTTTTTGTTTTTATTTCATCCTTCTGTGCCTCAGACTAGTGGGTATTTGGGGTTAATGGAAGGAGGAGTGATTTTTGCCCACTATCAAGTCTATATGCTAACACTTGAGGGTGTTGAGCTAAGTCCCCCGCATGCATAGTCTTATTCAATACTCTCTACAAGCCTATTAAACAGTTACTATTGTGTCCACTTAGCAGCTAAGAGTACTGAGCTGCAGAGGGAGCGTTATCTGACCAGAATTTGGCTTTTGAGTGTTACACTATGCTGTCTGACCACAAATGTCCTTCCTTCTTATTCTTCCTTCCCTTCCTCCCTCCCTCTCCTTCCTTCTTTTCCTTCCTTCCTGCCTCCCTTTTCAGTACCAGGGATCCAACCCAATACCTTGAACATACTAAGCACATATTCTACTATGGAACTATACTTCCAGATTCTCAAGTCAATCTCTCTCTCTCTCTCTCTCTCTCTCTCTCTCTCTCTCTCTCTCTCTCTCTCTTTGGTTTTTCAAGGTAGGGTCTCACTCTACCCCAGGCTATCCTGGAATTCACTCTGTAGTCTCAGGGTGGCCTTGAACTCATGGTGATCCTACTACCTCTGCCTCCCAAGCGCTGGGATTAAAGGCGTGCACCACCACACCCGGCTCTCTCCCTCTCTCTTGCAGAGGGGGAGGGTGGGGACTTGCTTGGGAAAGAACCCATTGCTTATGCTAGGCAAGTATCCTACCACTAATAGCACTCCTATCCCCTCAAATGCTTTATTCAATTGCATTAAGAAATGATTTTGTGAGAAAGAAAAGTTAATTTGGAGCACCTATAGAATTCTGTGGAGGTCCTAGATTACTTCTGAAAACGGAAGGAAGAAGGAAGCAAAAGAAGGAAGAAAGGGAGGAAGGAAAGGAAGGATCACAGGTGTGGCTAGGGTGAGGCAGGGAGGGATTTCGGGCCCAGCCTGCCAGGTCCCATCACGAGGTGCCTGCACTTGACCTGGAACTCTCCAAGCTGTGCCCGCGCTGGGCTTGTCTTACCTTGGTACCAGCCCTGCACTCTGACTTTTGCTTGTGGAGTTTAGTCAATGTCCCGTGTCAACATGAGTCAGGCCAGGAGAGAGAAGCCACACAGTGATTTGACAAGCAAAGTTTAATAGAAAGAATTATTAACCAGGAGTCTATTGTTCAGAACTGCGTGAGGACGCAGAGGCCCGGTATGACAAGGCTTGCTGACCTTCAAGCCCAGAGGGAGAGGGTGACTTTGTTTTTCCCTAGGCCTGTGCCTGAGTGAACATGACTTGTCCTATTTATTAGGCAACACCAGACAGGCATTTCCTTTCAGATCACCCCAGGCATTCAGGCTATTTAAAAAATCTAAATAACATCTCAGTCAAACTAACATTCCGAGGAGAGAGAAATGTTTTAATCTTTCCTTTCCCAGAACGGCATTTAGGTCTTGAAGGAAGGGCAAGCAGGCTGGGTGAGGGTCGACATAGTGTATCCAGAGATTTATGGGAACCCAGAGGTTTTGGCAAGGGTACATACAAATCTCAAGGAAAAATTAAATATAATTTGATATCATACAAACCACACAGTAGAAATTAAATGCAGGTCAAATCACAACAGCTGTTTATTATCCCTCTTTGAGACTACAGTAACAGAATTGCTTCAACAAATGCCCCTCCTTTCTAGAACTTTCAGAGTATTTAATCTTTGCATAATAATGATGGAGCTCCAGTTCCAGAGGAAATTCCCAAAGGAAAAGAGATAGAGAAAGCACAGAAGCAGTTGAAACGAAAGCAAGCACCATGGCACACAGCAAAGAGGGGACGTGCTAAGTCCTCTGTTCTGGGATCCACTCTCTTGGGACAAATGTCAGGAATGGCAGCAGTCCTGCTAAAGAGCAAACTGAGGGCAGGGTGGCCAACGGAACAGGGTCCCAAACATTTGAACAGCACACACCGATGAGGTGGAAGAAACAGAGGCAATTAAAGGATTATACCACACCCTGTATTTATGGAGTGGTAGATCTTGAAGAGTTCCAGAAGTTTTATCCTTTGCTTCCAAAGCAAGGAAAGTCTTTTATTTCTTTTGAACCCTGGACACTCCTATTTTCCCTATGCAAGGAATGTTATGAATATTTTCTTTTTCAGAAAAGGCCCTCCTATATGGCGCTTGCATGCAGGATGGCCTGGGTTCAATCCCTATTTCCATTTCACTGCTGTTTATTTGTTGTGATTTTTCAGGGCAGGTGCTCTTGGAAGCTTTTGGTTGCCGAAAGGGCAGCAGGTTTGAGGCGTGATTCTCTGCAGCTGGCGTGCAAGTCTATTGCAATGGATCTCAACCTGGCTTCACATGTGAATCATCCATGTCGCTTTAAGATCTAGACTCAAAGCCAGGTGTGGCGGTGACACCTGTAATCTTAGCACTGAGGGAGGACAATTGAGAGTTCAAGGTCAACCAGGGTTATAAAGGGAGATCCTGTCTCAAAGAAGAAAGCAAACCAATCCAAAAAAATCTAAGGCAAGACCTCCACTTCAGGGCAATTAAAAATTTGGCAGATGGATCCAGAATGTTAGTATTGACCAAAAAAAGCAAATAAGAACGAAAAACAAAGCAAACCTTCTCGAGGGCTACGGTTTGGGTGTGGTGTGAGTGTGTCCCTCAAGGTTTGCTGTGGAGCAAACTCTGTCCTTTGTGCCATGATACTGGACTGTGGAGGGACCTTTAAGAGGTGAGGCCTTGTGGGGAGTCCCTAGGTCGTGGGGAGGGGAGTGGCACCGCTTTCACAGGCATTGTCAGTTCACATCTGGCCCAGGACAGCTGTAAATGCAGCCCAACACGAAACTGCAAGCTTACTTACAACATGAGATTGGGTTTTTTTTTTTGAATTTTTATTTGTCTTTACTTGGTTGTGACATTCTTTTTTAAGGTATTTTACTTATTTATTTATGAGAGAGAGAGAGAGAGAGAGAGAGAGAGAGAGAGAGAGAGAGAGAGAGAGAGAGAGAGAGAGAGAGAGAAGATGGGTGCACCAAGGTCTCTAACAAGCTCCACATGCATTTGGTTTTACATGGGGAATTGAACCCTGATTGTTAGGCTTTGCAAGCAAGTGCCTTAACCGCTGAGCCACCTCTCCAGCCCCAGTTGTATGACCTTTGTAGATGACAAAGTCACTATCACAAGATCAAAAGCTGGGCATACCTGGAACTCTCTTGAGACTCCTGAGCTCTTTGTTGGGAGTTGTGACAGGAATAAACCAGGGTCCCTGACTCTCTCTTTGGCTTCTCATTTCTTCTGCTCAGCCGTACCCCATTATGTCCTAAACAGAGACCAAACCAATGCCTTTCCTCCTGGATCCTGAACTAAGTGAGCCTCTTTTTATTTATAATTTTAATTTTGGCGGTGCTGGGGATCAAACTGAGGACCTCACACTTGCAGGCCAGTGTTTTATGATTGAACAATACCTTTAGCTTCTTCCTTTTGAAATATAATGCCTCAAGCATTTCCTATAGTAACAAAAATAAACCAATACACCTAGAGACACGAATGTTCAGCCAAAGCTAAAGAACACTTCTCACTTTAATATTTGGTACATGAACATTGGAACACACATCTTTGTGCACATTAAAAAAAATCCTTTGGAGTGGGATAACTATCACTGAGAATGAGCTGTATTTTGAATGTTAATATAACATACACAAACAGATAGGAGGAATTTCTCTGCAGAAGTTCTGAAATACATTGTTTTCATAATAAAAATGTTACTTGTTAAAGATACTCTCCTCCCTGCTCTTCTTTTTTACACTTTTGGGTTTGGGCTGTTTCTGAGAAGACCATTGAAGCCTGATATCTATGAGAAAAACATCTCTGGCATCTGGTAAGAGCTTGGTTTCTCAAATAACTTTCTGCCTCTGCTCTGAAAGGGTTTTTCACAAATGAAGTTGAAAGTTCCATGCCGGTATCCACATTCTCATCAATGAGCCCGATACAAAGCAGGCATTCAGTGTATATTCAATTCTAATAACTAAGCATATCTCGTGACTCAGTTGGCAAAGCCTGGACTAAATGCATAGGACACAGATACTTGTCGCCAACCATGGCCATTGTAGTATGATATTTATCTACATTATAGTGTTATAAATGTGTCAACGATATTAGTGGAGAAAACAAAAGTGGTAAGTCTATCTATATTTACACCTCTTTGAAGGGCTAATTCACTTTTAGTGTACTCTTTGATAAAAATCTTTCAATAAAAAGAAGTTTCCCTTAAAAAAGAAATCATATTTTTAAATTTAGTTTCAAGAACAGAGGGAGAGAAGGAAGGAGGGAGGGAGAGATAGGGAGAGAATGGGTGAACCGTGGACTCCTGTTGCTGCAAATGAACTCCAGATGCATGCACCACTTTGTGCATCTGACCTTATGTGAATACTCGGGAACTGAACCCAGGCTCTCAGGGTTTTCAAACAAGTGCCTTAACCACTGAGCAATATCTCCAGCCCCAAGAAATCATACATGTTTGTTGAATGGACTAAACCATTGATGGACTGTGTAAATAGTCCAGCTTAGAGAAATGTAATATAAAATAGCATTTATAAAAAGTTAAATTAGGGCTGGAGAGATGGCTCAACGGTTAAGGCACTTGCCTCCAGTGCCTAAGGCCCCTGGGTTCAATTCCCCAGGACCCACATGAGCCAGACCCACAAGGTGGTGGCCCTGGTGCACTCTCTCTCTCTCTTTGCTTGAAAATGAATAAATAAAAATATTTTTAAAAAGTTAAATTAATGCCTCAATAATTAATACTTTGCAGTTAACTAATTAGAAGAGATTACCATGGTTTCCTTGGTGATCAATAACCCATTCTAAAGACATTGAAGAAACAGAGCAGGAATTGACAGACCTTTTCTTTAAAGGGCAAATAGTGCATAGTTTAGGCTTTAGGTTTTACTGCTTAACCATAAGTTGTCAGAGATGATGTATAGATGAAGGATGTGATTGTGTTCCACCAAGCTTCATTTGAAAATAAAACAGGACTGCAGATGGATCAGGCTTGTGAGTTCACTCTTAGGATACAGAAAACCCAGCCCTGAGCGCTCAGGGTGGCAGCTAGCACTGGGGATTTGAACCCAACTGTAAGAAGATGTGGGCGTTAGAGTTCTGCATAAGCAAGTAGATCCACTTGGGAAAGGCAGGTGGACACAATGGTACTGAGAGCCAATGCAGTCTTTCCTAGCTTTCTCTGCCATAGCTTGTGCCATCGTATACTAACCTCAAGGTGTTACCCTAGGGAGGAGGGATTGAAGCATAGAGAGGTCACATGACTTTCCCAGAGGCACACAGCTAGACAGTACACGTTGGATAAGAGCCTATGACAGTGCCATCGCCTGCACAAAAGCTGCCCATCATTATGTCCCCACGGATGACAGAAGGGCAAAAAAATCCAATGATATCAAACTAGACAAGAGCCACGTTGGGGGAAAAAAGGAGTTCAGTGAAAGAGGCCAGGGAAGAAGGAACAAAAGAAAGTAATGGGAGGGAATTAAGATCCACATAAATTATGTACTCATGTGAAAATTGATAATAAAACATTAAACAATGAACCAAGAAAGTGTGACTTAGGAGCCTGCACTTTAGAAAACGCTGCTCTGTTCTCTTCCCCACAGTGGGCAGAGCCAAGTCCGAAGTCTATGGCTAGGAGGGAGCAGAAGAGTCGCCATATGGTATTGCAGTGTTGGCTCAGATTATCGGGGTTCACTATGCTGTAGATGGGTCTGGGGCATTTACCATGGGGAGACAAATCTCTGGATCTCTCCTGTTTCTTCATGTCAAGCAGAGGCCTTTGGTTCAGGACTGTGTTTCAAGGAGTCTTGAATATTAAACACCCCTAGAAGATAGAGTGAGTAACTCCCTCTGAACAGAGACCAGGTTTGTTGCTTCAGAGTGGAGTGAAGACAATGTTTCCACTTACAGAGAACTGAGGCGTTTACTTGTAGCCTATCATCACAGATGGTTGCTTGCAGCCCATTTAGAAGAGATTGGGGATCCTTATCTGTGATGGAACTCCCTGTGTGTGCAATAAAGACCTGGGCTACCCTGCCATCATGAATCTCATGCTGCCTGCTGGGCTGAAGGTAACAAAGTCCTTTGTCTCTGGCCTAGAAGTCCCATGTCTTCTATCAATGTCCACGAATCTGTGGCAAATGAACTTGTCATCACACAAGTAGAGGAAAAGTCTCCTGCCTTGACACACATAGGATATATAGCGGGTCAGGAAAGCTGGTGTGGGGATCAAGAGTGAATAGTCTTGTCATGGGGCCTTTTTAAATTATGGACGAATGAGGGTCACAGGCCTCCACTGAAGCTGGAGAGGCAAGTCTCTGCAAGCTTCTTCAGCTCTCTCTTGCTTACATAACTAGGAGAAGGCCATGCTTCTCTAAATCCTAGAACTGGCCACGGGAAGCTAGACATGCACTATAAGTTCTTTGGGATGATTTCCAGTGAGAGCTGTAACGTGAATATTACATTCCAGCCATCCAATACAGTGCAACGCTCCCAAACTTAGCTGCTTATCCGATCACGTGGTAACATTAAAACAATAATAAAGTAGATTCCTGAGCACCACATCATATACAGTGAACTGGAATACCTGGGGAGAGGCTCAGAAATCAATATTTTACAAAGGTCTGTGAAATTACAGTGTTCTGATGATAAGGATTGAATTCTACCACAGAAAAATCCTGCTTCTCTCTAGTCTTCATTTGTTATGCAAGAAGAACTGGACTCTCCAATGTGGTGACAACTAGCCACATGTGTTTATTCAAAGTAAAAGTCATACAATTTTAATCAAACCTAAACTTCAGCTCCTCATATGTATTAGCCTTGTGTCCAGTCTTGAATAGCCAGATGTGGAATACCTCTATTGCCATAGAAAGGTCTAGAATATTGTATCATACCAGAAAGAAAAAGTGAAATAAAGATGACTAGAATTGTACCAAAATGACTGAGGGGTTGGTTCAGTCAATAAAGCTCTTGACACACCACTGTGTGGACCTGAGTTGGGATTCCCAGCCTCTATGAAAATGCCACGTGTGGTCATAACAGCTTGTAATTCCAGTGCTGAGGAGGTGGAGACAAGCAGATCCCTGGGGCAAGCTGAAGAGGGGCGCTAGGTGGTGAGCTCTGGGTTTAGTGACAGACCCTGTCTCAATAAATAAGGTGAGGAGCAATAGCATACAGCATCTGACGTTGATTCTGGCCTTCACATGCACACCCAAGAGTGGCCAGACCCATGAACATATATGGTCAGACCACACACACACACACACACACACACACACACACACACACACACACACAGAGGAACCAACATAAATAAGATTCCATTGGCTAATGATAGATGATTTCAGCACTGACTAGAGCAACACCTGCACTGGATTGATATGCATTATATTTAAAGCTACGAGTTCATCATAATGCTAAATGTAATTTATTGGTGACCTTTGGTGGACATTAGGGAACCAAGTCAATATTGAAAACTAGAAAGCAGGGCTGAGGAGATGGCTCAGTGTTTAAAAGTACTGGCTTGCAAAGCTTGCCAGGCCTGGTTCAATTCTCTAGTACTCACGGAAAGCCAGATGCACAAAGTGGCCCCATGTATCTGGAGGTTACAGTGGTGCAAGGGGCATGGTGCAACCAGTCTCTCTTCTTGCAAATAAATTTTTAAAAAATTTAAAAAGAAAGCTAGGGCTGGAAAGATGGCTCAGAGGTTAGGGCACTTGCCTCCAGTGCCTAAGGCCCCGGGTTCAATTCCCCAGGACCCACATAAGCCAGACCCACAAGGTGGTGGCTCTGGTGCTCTCTCTCTCTCTCTCTCTCTCTCTCTCTCTCTGTCTCTCTCTTTCTCTCTCTCTGTATCTCTCTGTTTAAAAATGGATAAATAAAATATTAAAAAAAAGAAAGCTAGAAAACAAAAGGCTATTAAGCATTCAATCAATTCTGTTTATAAAGGCCAGGCTGGAAGAATGTTTGAGTTCTGAGATGTGCAGCAGAAGGCTCCTTAGCATGTCCCGGACCTGAGCGCCTGCTGCCCTTTGCCATGCCCAGTTCTGTAACTCATCCTTGCCTTGGCTCCTCTCCCTTCCTTCTGTTCTTTGAGGTCCTCAAATACATGGTTGCCTATAAGACTGCATCCTAGGCTGTGCATTATGGGGTGGGGGAAGTCAGATTAGGACAGTCCTCCACTTCAAATTCTTGAAAGAATATTGAGTCCCATCTGGCATATGGGTTTGGTTGCTGGCCCAGTCTCTTGGAAAGGACTGCCCCTTCCAGAGATGTAGGTGGGACTTAGCTAATGGCAGAGATAGAAGGGAAAGATGGTTGTGGGAGGCAAACTTGAATACAAATGTGCATCCTAACAAGATCCTCCACATGAGGACTGGAGAGATGGCTCAGTAGTTAAAGATGTGTTACAGGCTGGGCACTCTCATCGTTCCTGACCTAGCTCTTAGCTTCAATGTGATTGAGAACTTTTTTGTTTGTTTGCTTGCTTTTCTAGCTCAGGCTGATCTGGAATTCACTATGTAGTCTCAGGCTGGCCTCAAACTCATGGCGATCCTCCTACCTCTGCCTCCCAAGTGCCTGACTTGATTGAGAACTTTTTATTGTGGCTTTAGATGAAGCACAAACTCAGTTGATTAAAAAGGTTTTAGGACAACTGTAATAATTCCAATTGCCCATTTCTTGACTCTTCTTCCACAAACATTATATAAGCTGTCCATACCTGCTCTTATGGGTGTGCCATACCCCTTGTCTCTTGCTCGAGTGCCTGTAGTGTTAATAATCCCCACCCAGCTTGCTGAGGTGCTATACACCCTGCTTCTATGGCCCCGATTCAAGTCTCCATTTAGTTCCTTTGGATGTCATCCAAAAGCCACATACCTGTCTTTCCTGAGAGATCTCCAGCTGACACATAAGTTCCTTCTCTTGGGGACATTAACAAATAATGCATATCTAACTTGCCATTGGAACTGGCAGCTGGCTCAGCTTGTTTGCCTGCCTTTGGGCTCATGGTGGCTTTCTAGGGCTTGATCCAGGAGCTCGACCCTCTGGGCACTTTCCATGCTGTGAGCCAGGCCTCCTATTCACCGCAGCTCATGGCTGTCTGGACCACCTGTGTTTTCCATAAATGGAAACGCTTGGGTCGCTCAGTTTTAGCTTTTTTCCTGGAGTATATCCAGTACCAGGAATCCAGAGAAGTCCACACAGCCCAAGATGAATGCTTCTCAGCTCACGTGTAAGAAATTTTGTGAAATCTTCTCTTTGGTATCTCATCAGATCCATAGTGACTTACAGGAAGGAAAACTTCTGGAATTAAAAGTTCCAATATCTGCTGAAAATAGAATAGCTTGTTTCGTTCTTTCTCTCTCCATACAAATGCATCTTCATCTTTAGACTTATGATTTAGTTTTTATTTCTTCCAAAATAGAGAAGTATGAGATGTTCCCTTCTCTGTGCCAGAATTAGAATTACCTCTCTTCCTACCACCCAAAGCAGCCAAAGCAGTTAGGTTTATTCCTTTTAATTCTCATTTTCTTTCCACATAATTTTCCCTCATAAACACACATAACCATATCCCCACCCTTCCTTACAAAGGCAAAGACAGGCCCAGTTTACACTACTTGGAACATTCCATATCCTGACAGCACACTCTGTGGGGCTCAAGTAATCCACCATAGCTTTTGAGTCTTCCCAAATTGGGAACCTGTGGTGTGGGGGGAAGGTGGCACTGAAGGTCACTGTATCCTTCCTGCCCACTGACAGCCTGACCCTGCCTACTGACTTCAATTCATGCCTTGGGGACTTAAATACAAGCCCAAGTTATACTAGAATTCCAGCTTTTGCCGTCAAGCCCAAGAGAGGCTGATCAAGCTGGAATGTCCTTGACCTTTCTTCTTTCTGATGTCCATGAACTTGTACTTGTCACCCTCCACAGAGACCTCCATTTTCTGATGCCTCTGGTGAGTTTGGAAGGTTCCATTGTGGACACAAAAAAGAGAGGAGTGCCCAAGGGCGGAGAGTCTTCCAAAGTTCTTGGTTGTCAGAAAGATGAACATGAGTGAATGGATCTGAAAGAGAAAATGAGAGGGATCAACACTGTAAGCATTTCTGAGATTACAGTGTCTGAACCACTAAGCTCAAAATGAGAGGGAGCCATAGCAGAGACAGTGCACTGGGGCTGGTCGTGTCGTGGGCAAGGGCTCATGGGATTTCTCAGAGGAGGCTAAGGTGATTGGGCATCAGGAATGAGTAACAGTACAGCCAGTAATGGGTTGCTCATGGAGGTGGTGTGCTCCATAGTTATCATGGCCCCCCAGGACAGGCATTAGGCTACGGAAGAAGATTGGCTGACCTTTATCCAGAGAATAAGTTATCTAACATGGAAATTAAGTAAGGGCTCTGAACCCCCAAATTCCTCCTTTTGTTTGGTGTGTGTATAGTATGGGTGGGGTATTCACATGTGTGTGCAGATGTGTGCACCTGTGTGGAGGTTCGCTGGTGTCTTCCTCTACTTGCTGTTTGCCTTACCTCCTTGAGACAGGCTTTTCACTGAGCATGTAACTCTCCATTATTCAGTTAGACAGGTTACACAATAAGCCACTGAAATCCTCCTGTCTCTGCCTTCCCCCCTCAGCCCTGGATTATAGGTGTGCATAGATATGCTAGGATTTTTATGTAGGAACTTGGGTTGAAACTCAGGTTCTCTTGCTTGCATGGTGAGCTGTCACCCCAGCCCCAAGAAAGATTCTCAGTGTAAACATCCAAATTTAGTTGCTGTCCCTTTTGCTTTCTCTAGCGGTATGATCCAACCAGGACCTTGTTGTGCTGGGCAAGAACTCTGTTGCTGAGCTGTACCTCCAGGCCTCTGGCTATCTTTTTGGAAGAACTTCGTTTGCCTTTCTTTGGATAAGAAGCTAAACTAGATGTTGGCAGATCTTAACAATGCACAAGATTCTTGAGTCTCGAGTCTATATTACAGGTAATTAAAAAATCCTTTATTGGCTCCCACATAAGGTTCATATCCTGTCACAAGAGCTATGGCGGTGGTCTTTAATAGAGTGGGTGAAAATAATATGACTATTCAAAACTTCTCACAATTGTGTATAGTGCCCAGTGGTCCATGAATGGGCTGCTATCTTGTTGGGACAGGATTTCATAAATGTATTAGATCTGCCTCAGTGTTGGGTGTTTCCTTATCCTTAGCAGGGGGAAGACATAGCACAGGGCATTAATATGTCATGTGGGCATTAATATATGAAATCCAGGAAGTAGCCATTCCCTCATCCTCTTCAATTCCAAAAATAATCTTTCCCACATATTCTCCATTGTTCTGCCTTGTGTAGTTGGGGCTTCCTTAGCTCGCCTTATAAGGTTATTTCAGGGCTGCAAGTTCTCACCATAGGGAGTTTTTCCTACTGTTCTGCCGGAGTTGCCTTCAGTTTAATTTTAGTTCATTGTGTCTATAAAGACAGGGAGGGCGTTATGGGGCCAAAGGCGCTAGCTATCACGGTGGGAAGAATGAATCATTCCAAGAACATGAGATGGACTGGAAGCATGAGCAGCTGGGGGTGGACAGGTTACTGAAAACAGTATCAGAATGGTCTGTCTTCTCTGTTCATACCTCCCACTAGGGGGTGCCCAGAATCCCAGAATAATCGCTGCTATTAGGAAGGAAGCTGAAGTTTGATGGGGCCATGTCCTAATAGGCACTAGGTGACCATGCTTCCTGAATATCTGCCCTGAGTTGAAAACGTGAGTGAGTGTGTGTGTGTGTGTGTGTGTTTTCAAAATCAGTAAATGCACAAATGCCTCCTCTCGTTCATGTGAGAATTCTCCATCTATGGAAACCTTTGGAGATACCCTGCGTTTATTAAGACTCACTGACCTCAAAGCCAGTGGCTAGAGAAATTGTGAGTGCAAAATGTCCTGGGGGACCCAGGAGAAGTGGCAACACAGAGTTTTCTACTTGGGAGCTGAGAGATTGTAGGGATAAGAGATGAGCTCAGCTAGGGACTGAATGAATGCGAGGGATGGAGTAATGACCAAGTGAGGTGGAGTGGGTCACAGCTATGGGGGAAGACAGGGAGAGGGGGATGACGAGCTTGGAAAGGCTGTGACAGAGACTTTCAGGCAGGGATCCTTTTCTTGCCTGTTTTGTTTTTCAGTGCAAGACATTGAGCCCTTAGCTTTTGGCACGGCAGGCAAGTGCTCTGCCACTGAGCTACACTCCCACTAAGGCATGCACATTTTTGTGGAAAGAACATGAGGGACTAATATCTTGACAGACAAAGGTTCAAATTCCAGCTGAACATTAGCAGCCATGGATATTGGGAACTTGGGCAAATTCTCTTTGAAATAGCATTAGTGGTAGTGAGGTCAGTTGAGATTTTTAGAAAGTAGACACAGAGAGCACCAAGTAAATGTAGCTAGGCTTTTATATTTTTCCTACTTGGAAGGCTGAGGACAAGGAAACCTGTTCTTACTTCTCTGGTTTCTGTATCCTAAGGCCTCAGAGGCCTGGACCCTGGGCATTCTGGGCTTTCTGCAGTAATGGACTTCAGTCAGGGTTTAGGGCACATCAGGGGAGTCCTGGCCTTTTGTTTTGGACTGTCTCTCTTACTTTGTAGTGTTGAGACCATAATTTACAACCTGGCCCTGGCTAGACTTTCAGAGGTCTTTATCTAGTCCGGAGGACTTGGGAATTGGGAATTGGCCTCACCTGAGGTCTCACAAAGTGCTAAAGCTTGGCCTAGAAGCCAGGTCCAATGCTCACTGGTACTGCAGGCTCATTGGTGCTCATGAGACAGCTCAGTGCTTTCAGTGATCCGAAGCACAGGTCATAGAGTACCTGTAGCACACCAGCAGCGAGCCAGGTAAAAGCACTGATGCCAGGCCTTTCCAATGGGACTTCTGGAGTTGGAAAGCAACTGTTCATAAATGTACCAGTTCTAGGACACAGAATTCCTAAATCTTACAGAAAACTTTTGGAGAGAAAGTTGGAACTTTTGGGCAGATTTTTTTTGAAAGAATTTATTTTTAAAGTTAGTTATTAAAAACTCAACATAAGGACTGGGGAGATGATGGCTCACTGGTTAAAGGTGCTTGCTTGCAAAGCCTGCCAGCCCCAAGTTTGATTTTCCAGTACCCACATAAAGCCACATGCACAAAGTGATACACATGTATGCAGTTCATTTGCAGTAGCAAGAGATCCTGGCATGCCCATTCTCTGTCTATGTTTGCAAAAAAATTTTAAAAACTGACATAACTATATGGGGTAACATGTGATGTTTCAATACATATACTCTTTGTGTACTGTTCAAATCAGAGTAAGCATGTTTGCACAAACATTTACTGTTTCTTTGGGGTAAAAACATTCAAAATCCTTTTTTGGGGAATAAAAAATACATTATATCTGGGCATCATGTAGTGCAGAAGAACCGAACAGCTTACTTCTATCTGGTTGTAACCTACTATCCGTGGCCAATCTTTCTCCATCCCCGCCCCCTTCCCCAATCTCCAGTAACCACTATTATACACTTTCTCTGAGATCACTCTTGAGATTCCACTGTGGGTAAGATTGGGCCATAAGTCTTTCTGTCTTATTTTACTTCACATTATACCCTCCAGTTCCACTGGGGAAGACTGGTGGTTTCAAAACCAAACAGGTGTCCTTGACCCTGCTATTTATAGAGGCTAGTCTGCCCTAGCTACTTACTCACATCCCCTAGAACTTCCTATATGTTCCCAGGAGACCATTTCTCTGAGCACCTGATGAGATGATGTTGTTGGGAAAAATCATTTCAATTAATTCCTGAGCCACAGCCATGGCCCAAGGCAGCAACTTCTCACTGCCAGTGCCCAACAGTGGTGACATCAGCAGCCTTGACCAAAGACTATTTAAACTGACTGTGAGCAAGCTATGCATCTCGGTTATGGGGAGTCAGGTGATACCATGGTCAAGTTTGATCACCAAGTGGCACCTTCCTTTGTATAGCACTTACTGCTAGGTTAGTTGGGTCTAGACTGTGGGTTGAGGCAAACATTGGGCCTTCCACTGAAAGCAATGATCTCTGACTTCTCAGGAGGGAGGGAGGGAGAGAGAGAGAGAGAGAGAGAGAGAGAGAGAGAGAGAGAGAGAGAGAGAGAGAGAGAGAAGGGGCAATAGGCTTGCATTAAATTTTGCTTGGTTTCTGCAGCCCTCATGACCAAGGGTTCACCTTGGCGTGCATTTGCATGTGTGTGGGGGTGTGTGGTGGTGTGTGGTGGGGGTGTGTGATGGTGGGGGGCAGTGGCTCTGAACAATAGCATTTCAGTGAGTGTTCAAGGCATGCTGGGAGCTGTGGATAGGTTTTCTAATGAGGATTCATGTTAGTTTCAAAGTGCTCAAAATAAGTCTAAAAAATGCTGCCAGAAAAGCAATTATTGCTGCCTTAAATCCATGTTGGAACAGAATGTGAAATAAAGACTAGTAAAATACAACAAAGCAGGTCATTGTGCAGCAAATATGTACCTGGCTGGCCTGCTGGCGACTCCAGGAGGTTAGGGACCAGGTTGTCTGGAGCTGCTTTCAGCGCCCAGGTTTGGGGGGGTGGGTGGGCTATGTCCTCGAAGGGGGTGCAGGTGGAGAAGGGCTTGCCTCAAAGAAACAGCATTTCCACCCTTCCCTGTCTATTTTGTTCCTTTCTGGCTTCTAGAAACAAGAGGATTCACCTGACTCAACTGGAGATGGCTCCCTTCCCTAATTTACGTTCCCAGTTCTGGGGTGTCCTCTCTCCAGGAGCACAGAGGGGGGCTCAGAACCTGCACCAGAGCAGCACAGAGGCTGCACTGTTCCTCCCTGGACCCAAGCCCCTCCAACCCCTTTCTTGCTCCTCATCAAGCTTTCCTGAAAAGGAAATGAAGTCCAAAGGCAGGAAGGGACCCGGAGACCATACAATACCAGGGTTTCCGCCACTTTGTTCCAAAGTATTCTCATCTGTGGGCCAGGAAGCCTAGCCCATTGCCAGATGGAGTTCTGTTTTCAGACCTCTCCTGGCATCTGCCACTCCCAGCTGGTGACATTTGCACACTTCAGGAGGCAAACCTGTCCCCACATCTTCAGACTTTTGGAAAGCGTTGCCCCAGGAAAGTCCTTGGGTCTCTGGCTGACAGTGCCAACCAACCATCTAATCTACTTCCTCCACAGCTGAAGTGCTGCTGGAGGCCAGCCCAGAACACCAGCCCACGGAGTCTGTTCTCGAAGATTCGCAGCATCTGAAATCAAAGTACCCATTTTGCCCAAAAAGGCTGGCTCCCTCTCTGGCTTCTACTCCTATCTCACCAGGCATTTCTAAAGAAACCCCATGAGTCAGGAAGGAAGAAAAACGTGTCTGGAGGAGGGCTGGGCTATCTCACTGCTTCTGAAAATTCCCTCTGGCTTGCACCCCAGTAACAAACACATGGGGAATTCGGGTTTTACTTCTCGGTTTTTTAACAGCTCTCACTTTCAGAGACCCTTCATTTACCACTCCTGTAATTAGCTCTACAAAAGCTGGAGGCCCACTGATGGGGGAATTAGTCACTGTTGTAAAGAAGTTTAGACTTCACTTTTATCCCCAGGAGCAGAGCAAGAAAAAGCTCCCACTCCTCCTTCCCCAAGAAACCATCATTCAACTGCTTTGTTCTGACTCCGGGGCCTGTATTTTCCTGGGCTTTTAATTTTTACAGAACACCATCCGTCAGTCATTCCACAGAAGGCTGAGGAGCCAGATGGAGTCTAGACACAGTGAGATGGCTTCTGGGATACCTGCCCCAAACAGCTATATGGTACAGGACATCCCACCCCCATGCCCCCAGGTCATTAGTAGCTGTAGCTGAATAAATGATGTGCCTACCTCTGAACACTTTTGAAATGGCTGAACAGATTAAAGTATAAAGGATCCAGTGTATTTGGTGGCATCTGACCCACAGGAAAACCTCAACAAGGGGGCTGGAGAGATCCACGGTGCAGAGCAACTTTGAGTATCTGAGTTCGGATCCCCAGACCCCATTAAAAAATAAAGCCTGAAGCTATGGGGTGCTTCTGAAATCCCAGGGTGCCTATAAGCAGAGACAGGAGAATATCCCAGAAGCTCACAAACCAAGCAGCTAACAGCAATGAGAGACACTGCTGCAAATAAGGTGGAAGATGTGCACTGACCCACAAATTATCCTCTGACACGCCCCAAATAATTTTTTTTTGGGGGGGGTTTCGAGGTAGGGTCTCACTCTAGCCCAGGCTGACCTGGAATTCACTCTGTAGTCTCAGGGTGGCCTTGAACTCAAGGCAATCCTCCTACCTCTGCCTCCTGAGTGCTGGGATTAAAGGCGTGCGCCACCACGCCTGGCTTCCAGATAATTTTTTTAATCCCCAGTAATCAAGAAGGGAAGCAAGTCAACAGGTTGGATGTAAATGGGACTTTCGAGGGCATTGCCATTCTGGCATCAGACACCTGCCTTGGAGTGCAATGGCACTCTGCTGCTATCTAAAATTGTATTCTCCGTGTTATGAAAGAGGTTTGAAAAATATGCTCTGATAAGCGATTTATCCTTGGAAAGGGAATATGGGTTCTATTGCTTATATCAGCGGCAGGTTGTGTCGACTGAATGTCGCTGCTAGTCACTAGCAGATCAAAGTTGCTTGGAGAGCTTCATGAGGGGTGGAGGGCAGGTACCCTGTTGCTTTCTCTGCCTACAGAATGAGAGCCAGCTAGAAAGAGCATGCAGAAGTCATCTTTCCAGCTATTGGCCTCAGCCAAACAGGATAAATAGCTCCTATTAAGATGACCACAACAGAAATGAGGCAGAAGACGAAAATAGACTTTCAATTTCAAGCTATGTTTAACAATCTTCCCTCAATCCTGTTGTCAGAGTTACTTATATGATTCCAGACTTTTCACTACAATAACAAGAAGTTGGGGTGAGGAAATAAGTATAATTGGAGAGAAAAATCAAGATTTGATCAAAATGCAATTGAGGAGGGCTAGAAAGATAACTGAGTTCCTAAGGTTAAGTTCTTGTCTTGTAAGCAGAGGTCCTGACAGGACAGACAGGAGGATCTCTGCGTCTCACAGGCTAGCCTAATTGGTGAGATCCGGGCCAATAAGAGATCCTGTCTCAGAAAAACATAGGTGGATTAGTGTTCCTGAGGGTGACACCTAAGGTTGTCCTGTGGTATCACACACATGTGAGCATATGCATGCTCCCCTCAACATGGACACCTGCACAGACACATGTAAAAAAGGAGACACAATTAAGGATAGTTAAGAATTAGTGAGAAAGGCACCACATTATACCTATCTAAAATATTTTATTTATTTATTTATTTATTTATTTATTTATTTATTTATTTATTTATTTATTTATTTCACAGAGAGACAGACAGAGAGAATGGGCATGCCAAGGACTCCAGCCACTGCAAACAGACTCCAGATGCACACACCACTGTGCATCTGGCTTTATGTGAGTACTGGGGAATCAAATCCAGAGCGTTTGGCTTTGCAGACAAGTTCCTAAGAATCTGAGCCATCTTTCCTATTTTTTTTTTTTTTGCCTATTTTTGTATTGCTTCTAGTCTTGGTCTAATTTTGTGTTAAAAAGTAACATATTTAAGTACAGTCCTAGTTATTTTAATATGGAACAGAGCCAGAGTCTGTCGTGTTCTCTTTGGCACAGCACATATTTGGGATGTTGAGTCATGGAAGGCCATCTAATCTTCTGTGTTCACAGATAAAGACGGAGAAGCAAGGACGCGGCCTGCCAAGCTTTGGCAGTGAAAGGTCAGAGCTGTAACAACATGACAAAAGTTATATTTGGTTTTACTTTAGGTTTAACAAGGGTTGTTGCTAGACATTTCCAGCAGATGCTTCAAGCTTGCAAATGAGAAAACAGAATCAAAACCAGAAAAAGAATAAAGTCATCATTCCCAAACTGTACCCTAAGCTCCTGGGACACTGCATTAAACTCCGTGTATTTTCAATGTCCAGGGAAACTTTTGATGCGTCTCTGGCACCAAGGGAGCCGCTAGCTCAAGGTGGTTCGCAGTTTAAGCTTTGCTTTCTCAGATGCCTTATTTTGAGAGGCTGGGTACTCAGCAGTTGGCATAAAATGCAGGTGTCAAAAAGAGATCAGCGTTGAGCCAGACCATATGAGTTCCAAGGTCTGGAAGATGGTTGGTACCCAATTGCCATGCACATTCATTTAAAAATGGCATCCTTTTAATAAGTAATTCATGTAAAAACAAATCAAACATATGTTTCCTTCAATGCATGTGTATATATTTTTCCTCAAACAGCTCAATTGTCAGGACCTACTTATTGAATAAATTATTTCATTTTTCAGTTCAATAATTTTTGGCCTGGGGGCTCTGTGAAAAAATTACAGAGATATTAAGATGCTGTGAGTCGAAAAAGGTTGGGAATTCTGAATTAGAGGAATAAAAATTTTATGTGTCCAGTGGACAAAGATGAGTTTAATGGCTCAGACTCACTGGTTAGACTTAAAAAGTAGGAAGCGCATTCTTTCTCCACCAGCCAGTCATAAGATTGCTCCCGGTATGTTTACAGACCCATTGTACCAAAAACAAAAATGAACTTTCTTAGAATCATTTGTTTTTCCTTTTTTTTTTTGAGACATGGTCTCATGTGAGCTGGACTGGCTTTGAACTTGCTATGTAGTTAAAGTTGGCCTTGAACTCTTGCTCTTGTCTCCACCTCACAAGTGTGTGTGCTATCTTGTCCAGCTTTGAATATTTTTACTAAGGCAACTGTATGATGAACTGATAAAAGTTGTTTAAGTAGGGCATGGTGACACATGCCTTTAGTCCCAGCACTCAGGGGGCAGAGATGGGAGGATTGCTGTGAGTTTGAGGCCACCCTGAGACTACATAGTGAATTCCAGGTCAGTCTGCGTTAGAGCTCGACCCTACCTCGAAAAACTAAAAATAAAACAAACAAACAAACAAAAAACAACAAAAAGTTGTCTTATATAATGCTTCTTAAAGTATTTCCAATGAAAAGTTTATTAACAACGTTTTCTAATCTGTCATGGATGGTGTGATGATTAATTGTATGTGTCAACTTATCTGGGTACCACTGCCCAGGTATTATATTATATTAGACCACATATTAGTTTCAGTGTTTATGTGAAGGTATTTTTTAAAATCTTGTTTTGCTTTTGACAATCATATATATATATATGTATGTATTTCTGATTATTTTCACCATGCCTTCCAACTTCTGCTAAACCCCTTCTTCCAACTAATTGCAATAGGTCTTCCAGGAGCAGCGCCCCTTCCCCACCCATGCTGGAACGTTGACAGGTTCAGAGTTGTGCAGGAAACTGCAGCAGCTGTAGGACTATGTTACAGCCATGTCATGTCTAGAAGACAGCATTCGCAGTCCTCCTCTGCGTCCTCTGACTCGTACATTCTTTCTGTCCCCTCTTCAGTTATGTTCCCTGAGCCTTGGAGCAAAGTGTCCTGTTTGGGACTGAGCATACAATGGCTGGAAGGTATTTTTCTAAAAGAAATTAATATCTATCTACATTTCATTACTTCCTCATCTTCCTCATCTAATTAGTCAAAGTCTTTCATAAAGACTGACCTAGGGGCAAGGAATTCTGCCAGCTGGCTCCCTCTGCAGCTCTTTTCAGAGTGTCTACCTTCTGGTCTACCCTCGCAGACTCTGAGCTTACTAAGCAAGCTGCCTCCTTAAAAATAAATTGACATTATCTATTATCTCTCTGTCTGTCTGTCTGTCTGTCTGTCTGTCTGTCTGTCTGTCTATCTATTTATCTCTGTCTATATATCATCTATCTTCTATAATCTATTACCCTGTACACAAACATCTTATTGGTTCAGTTGTTTGGAGAACCTACTATCGGCTTTTTAAAAATGCAGTTAAGACAAATTTCTACAAATAGGTTTATTTGTTTAAATACTGTGAAAATGTCAAATTGTTTTAAAAGTTCCTGAATGTTTTCAGTTTCCATATTTAGCTTGTTTATGATTGGTGATTATGAGTCTGTGGAGGGGCTTTGCCTGCCTTCTCATGGGCAGGAGCTCTTCATACTCTCTTTTCTTTTCTTCGCTTTATCTAATAAAGTCTCTCTAAACTTAAAAAAAGAGTTTGTGGAACGCATTTGGTAGTAACATTGAACTGGCAAAAATGTAAATATTATATATATATGTTCACTTTTTACTCTGAACTAATTTTAAATTTTTTGAAGAGTTGTAAAAAAAAGTATAGAAATATGTTGCCATGCACCCAATATACCATGTTTATTATATTCCTTCCTCAACTCTTCCAAGTTTAATATCTATATAACTGCAGAACAATTTTCAGAACTAAGGGAATTAACTTTGCTATCATACTACTACCTAAATGACTTTACCCAAATTCTGTCATATATATATTTTGAAAAATGAAGCCACAGATCGAGGATAGGCACATTTTAGTAGTTTCTAGGCTAGAACGTTTTTGCAGAATGGGTGGAACTGTTTATTTTTAGATTAGCCATTTGAGAACCAGAAAAGTTTGACAATAATTTTAGATTGTTCTGCAGAAGAAGATATTAACTACAAATGTCAATTTCAAACATCTCACTTGGGCCAGGGAGATGGCTCAGTGGCTGAAGGTGTTTGCTGCAAAGCCTGTTGGTTCGAGTTCAATTCCCCGGCATCCACATAAGGCTGGATGCAAAGTGGCACAGGCATCTGTGATCCTAAAACACCTACAACAACCGGAGGGTAGAGCCAGGACTGGCTAAAGCTCATGGGCAGCTAGTCTGGTGTTCCTTTGCAGTCTGGCAGTTCATTTGTAGCAGCAAGAGACCTGTCTCAAAGAAGATGGAACAGACCACCTTAAAGTTTTCCTCTGTGACCTCCACATGTATGCTGTGGTACACACATGCAAACCCAAATAAACAAAAACAAAACATGTCCCACATATTGATTGAGCTAATATGATAGCCCCTAAATTTGTTCATCAATACTTCCAGGAATAACACTTTTTTAAATCAATATTTTTATTGTCCAAAATTAGATACATTGTATTAGTAACAATTTTTTTAAAAAAATCTAAGAATAATGACAGAATATAGAAAAGAGTTGCTTGGATGTGAAATTGAAATATGTGTTTTTGTAAAGGGGTCCTTATTTATCTCTCATGTGAAGTGTAAGCTTCCACAGACATAACCCATCTCTGGCTTCTAGGGCCCTGTTGTAATGACTGATCAGAGTTCTATCCTGGCACTTATGAGAGGTTAGTGCTGTAATTTGTGTTCATGCTTTGAACAACTCCTGGGCATGGCTACATCTTGTTCCCCCTGGTAGCTTAGTGCTTCCATAATGCCTTAGGCATAGAAAATAAAGCAAGTGCTCATTGAAGGAATGAACTAAACGGATGATAAGTTCACATCAACATATTTTTTTCTCTATTTGATCTTGTTGGGAGAAAGAGACCTTCACTTGAAATTACCGAGAATAAGACAATGCACACATGGTGGTTTGAATGTAAAGTGTTCTCCTTACAGCTTCAAGTTTGTGATGAAGCCTCATACTTAGTCCCTAGCTGGTAGAGCCTTTGGGGAGGGGGAGCCTTGCAGGAGGAGGTGTGTCCCTTGGGGTAAACCTTTAGGTTGATTATTCTAGTCCAGCTGGGTACAGGTAGCTTACTCTTGCTGCTCCCTCCCAGCTGCTGTGCAGATGTGACCCAGCTTCCTACTCTGCCATGCTTTCCCTGCCATGATGGAACTTCCCCTCAAAACTGCGAGCTGAAATAAACCATTTCCTCACACAAGCTGCTTCTGACCAGGTGTTTTGTTCCAGCAAGAAGATAATTGTTATACCATGTGTCTATTAATAAAGGGGAAACGTGATTGTGAAACAGGCTTTGAATGCCAGGTGTGACTCAAGGCTGAGTAAAGAATATCACTTTTACAAATAGCACAAATGTGTGGACACTGACTCACTTTACTTAGTAGACTTATTATACTCCACAGGTAATTTTATTTATCTCAAGTAAAATCTGCTTTCTTCCTGGGCTGAAGGGCTTTTTATCAGTTAGCATTTTTATACAGCGTTTCTACAGTATGTGTTTTCAAAGTGCTGTGGCCTGCATTCTAAATGACCCCGGCAGGGGACAGGTAAGAGGAAGAAACTGTCTTGTCTCCAAGTTACTGGTATTCAGTACATGTTGGATGATGGATTCATCATTGAACTAAATTAAGGATCGGCTGGTGTAAAGTTGCAGGAAAAAAGCCTCCCTCACTTTGATATAAGGAAGTGAGAGATAGGAGGGAAGATGTGGGTGAGGTGTGGGGAGAGGAAGGCTGATGTCTCTGGGAGGAAAGGAGGAATTCCTTTTGGATGGAAATGGAGCCACCTTCCTTTTTCTTTTCTCTTTCTTTCTTTCTTTCTTTCTTTCTTTCTTTCTTTCTTTCTTTCTTTCTTTCTTTCTTTCTTTCTTTCTTTCTTTCTTTCTTTCTTTCTTTCTTTCTTTCTTTCTTTCTTTCTTTCTTTCTTTCTTTCTTTCTTTTTAGTTTTATGAGGTAGGGTCTAGTTCAAGCTGACCTGGAATTCACTATATAGTCTCAACATGGCCTTGAACTCATGGCAATCCTCCTACCTCTGCCTCTCAAGTGCTGAGATAAAAGATGTGTGATAGCATGTCCAGCTCACTCACACACACACACACACACACACATTCATTTGTAAGGAAGAGAGAGTGAGAATGGGCACACCAAGTTCTCCAGCCACTGCAAACAAACTCCAGATGCATGTGCCACTTGTGCGTCTGGCTTACATGGGTACTGGGGAATTGAACCCAGGTCCTTAGGCTTTGCAGGCAAGCACCTTAACCACTGAACAATCTCTCCAGCTCCCTAGAGCTCCTTTTTCTCAAGAGCAAATTGCTTAGGGACAACTTTTATGAGGTCAGTGGTCAATTTTCTGCATTCTGCTTGTAATTTTCACACCACCTAATCAAAAGCTGGAGGAAATACCAATGCCAAGGTAAATTTACAGGAATTCAGAACATAAAATACTAGAATATTCTCATGGGAGGTGTTACAATTAGGGTAGGGTGACAAGGAAACTGTTGATCCTCAGGGCCCTTAGTGGGATACATACTATTAAGAAATGGGGAGAGAGTTAATTTCCCTCCCATTTCTTGTGAATTCATTTCTTCCTTGGACCATGCTCTGGCAGTGACAATGGAGAGATGGCATGAGTTTTGGAGGTGAAGATCAGAAATTGCTGGTGTTCATCTGTAAGAAAATAATGCATGGGCTTGTTAATCTTCCCTGTCATTTCTTTGAAGTTAGAAGATGACATTTGTGTATTTTGCTGCTATTAGGCAACGACTACAAATGGCTTGGAAAGTTGAGAAGATAAAAATACAAAGTCTCTCCCACTGTTGGGTTGGCTGAGGAGATGTGAAGATGATCATGGACTTGTCTTACTATGCACCCTAACCCTGACATTACCTCATCATAGTTGGGGCTGGGCTGGCGAGCCTGGGCCATCTGTGAAGACCCTGATGAGCCTGGAGTTCTCAGCAGAGCAGCATAACAAATTTATTATCTTGGGTAGAGGCTCAGGTCCTGCAGCCATGGAGAATAGGAGGATTAAATAAGAGTGGAGGATCCATATGGAACCCTGCAGAGAGTGGTGGGATAAGCAAGAGACCTATAACCACAGCCAATCAGTCGACCCAGGATAAGCCAGACAGACAGACACTAAAGATCTTCAACACAACCTAAAGCAGAAGTACAGAGGCCCCTAAGACCTCAACAATAAATCAGCCTTAATACTCACCCACCATGACTCAGGGAACTGAGCAGAAGAGGAGGCAGAAAGATTGTAAGAGCCATGGTGGTGGAGAATATCCAGAGACACTGCTCCCCTCAGTAACAACATACAAAGGGGGGTGGAACTCGGCTGACTCCTAGGCTATCCATAATCCCCTACCCTATGGACTGATCCAGACTGCCCACGGAGGAGGATACCCAGCTGATTTGGGGCAGGGAGGAGGGAAATTGGGGATCTGGGAATACCAACACATTATTTGCTCATTCAATGTATCTAATTTTGGATAATAAAGAAAAAAGAAAAAAAATGGCTGCAAAATCCACCTCCACCCTGTCCAGCACCATACTGGTCCTCAGAACAAAGTGTGTTTCCTTCCCTGCTGTGGTCTCAGAAGAGCTTGGGGTGGGTGGGGGTCTGAAGACACTTTATTCGGTAGTTTGAATGCATGTCCTCCATAGACTTCAGTATGTTTTTTTAAATATATATATATATTTATTGACCATAATGAGTTACATTATTTGGTGGGCAAACAATGAATTGTTATCCCCAATTCCCCAATACTCCCCCTCCCCATCCCCAATCAGCTGGATATCCTCTTCCGTGGGTCATCTGGATCAGTCCTTGTGGCAGGGGACCATGGATAGCCTAGTACTCAGCCTGGTTCTCCTGGCCCAAGTGTGTTGTTACTGAGGGGTTCCATGCCTCTGGACAGTCTCCCCCACCACGCCTCTCACAATCTTTCCGCCCCCTCTTCCACATAGTTCCTTGAGTCGTAGTGGGTGAGTATTAAGGCTGCTTTAATGTTGGGCACTTAGGGGGCTTTGTGTTGAAAATTGTTGGTTTCTGTCCCCCTGGCTTATCCTGTGTTGATTGAATGGCTGTGGCTGTCCAGTATGTTATTAAAGCTTGTAACTTGGGTCATCAGCTGCCTGGCTTGGGGAGGTGTCACCAGGGGTGGATCCTGAAGTTCAACCCCAAGGTGTCTCTGGGGTGCATCTGAATTCCAGCCCAAACATATGTAGAGAGGTTGGAGCTCTGGGGGTCCTGTTTGCTGCAGCAGATTTTGTGCTTGCTGTTTTTTGTGTGCTGGCTGTTGGTGGTTTTTCTCTCTGCTTAGATTTATGAATGGGAACCAGCTTCTTCTGCCATTGATGGAACTTCTTTTTATCTGTAAGCTGAAATTAACCCTTCCTCTTATAAATTGTGTCTGCTTGGATGTTCATCCCAGCAACGTGGAAATGTCTACAACACTGTATCTCAGATGATGCGTTATGCCATAGAGGTATTCTATACTTTTAGAAACAGGGAAACTTGGACTTGTATGGCCATCATATTCTTCCATTCTATTTGCAATGAGTCATGGTGATGGCTGCCACTCAATCTCCTCATTTGTAAAGTAGTATGGTGCTGGGCAATAATTTCAGGGTTTGACTGAGGAAATATGCCTCATAAAGTAGTCCATGTTTCAACTCAGATCCATGAACACTTGCAGTAATGGGAGCTGCTGCAATTTCAATTTGGGACCATGACCTTATTCAGAGATGTCTGACCTAGGTGTTTTTTTTTTTCCTCCATGGAACTCTATCAACGTTTCACGGATATTTTTTGGAATGTCCAACCTAGATGGATATATGAATAAAGCCTTTGATGCCAGCACATCACTTTTTCCCAGAATTTCACCATGTCCTCAGAGTACTCCACATTTGTGATTCGCAATAGCTAGGCGATTCCATCTGCCTCATGCTCTTAGCCAAAAGCCATGTACCTGTGGCCATATGTCCTTTTTAGTTCCTTCTCTGTCTCCTGCACTGAGCATGCTCACGTTGCTCTCTGTCACTCTTCCTCCGGCTTTGAAGCACACACAGACTCCTACTTTCTACAACACTACCTTCCTCTCAAGCTAGCAATCCTCTGTCCTCCTTCAGAAGCTTCTAGAAAGAATAGCTGCACTTGCTAACCCTGATTGCCTACTTCCCACTCACCTCTCAGGTCACTGTCGGACTGCTGCTTGTCCTATCTGCCCACAAAACAGTTTGTGGCAGTCACTCACTTGCCTTGACCTCTGGGTGGCGTGTGCATTGTTGATCCTCTGTCCTCTTCAAACATGGATCCCTCCCTCCCTTTCTCTGTGTGTGCTTATAGGCCAGAGGACAACGGCAGATATCTTTCCTCAGGCACCACTGGTGTTTTTTATTTTATTTTATTATTTTTTAATTTTTTTGTGAGATAGGGGTTCTCATTGGCCTGGAACTCAATAGGCTAGACTGGCCAGTGAGCCCCATGATCTTCCCATCTCTGCCTTCTTAACACTGGGATTTCAAGTGCATGGGCTTGAAGGTGCATGCTACCATGAAAAGGAATTTTGCCTTTTTTTTTTTAACCTTATTGTTAGAGATCTCACCCAGGACCTTGTGGTAGGCCAGCATTCTAATATTGAGCCACACCTCCAGATGCTGTCTTTTCTTGGGTTTTGCAGCTTTATCTTATTTTACCCAGGTAAATATAAATATTAAAGTGATCAATGATCAGTTATAGATACTATTGACTCTTTTTGTTTTTTTCTGAGACAAGGTCTCATGTAATCCAGGCTTGCCTCAAATTTGCAATGTAGCTAAGAGTGACATCAAACCTCTGCTCATCCGTCCTCCACCACGTGAGCATGCCTGGTCCCTTCTTCACCATCTCAGATCTCCCCTGAGCGCTAGCCCCAAATATCTACCATCTTCCCTCATATATATCATCCCTTGTCTAAAACACAACACAGTCAGAGCTCTCCCCACATCTCTTCCTATTTTTATCTCACAGAAGGCCTCCATCAGCCCCTACTGGGCCAGACAGAATGTGGGGTCACCCTTTGTCTTACCCCTCCCATTCAACTTTCCTCCTCTTGAATCCACACCTCTCTCCCTCCACTCCCACCACCCTCATGAGCACCCTTCCCTCCTGGGCCATTTGGACCTCTGCCTCCTACAATGTGTCCAGAGTGATGTCTTCATCTGACCTTCACATTCCCCGCTCCCCACCCGAACTAACATGTTTGAAATCCGTGCATGGCTTCCTCTTCTCTGAAATTACAATATGACCACAAGGCCTGCCTCCACCCAGCTTTACCGCACACCATGCTTAGCCACATTCCCACACTCAATGTCAGTCTGGCCTTCTTTATTTCGGATCCTCTTTGTTGTTTTTTTAAAACCACTTTCCCTCTCACCATGTGCCTTTGGCTCAGAATCCTCTTCTTTCTCCTCATCTTGTCTTTCCTCTTCAGTCTCAGCTCTGTCACAGTTTATTTAGGGCCATTTTCCTGAACTTCTGTCCAGGGTTAAATCTCTACATCTGTCTTCTTGATGTGCTGATCACAGCTGTAACTTATATTCATGGTTAAGATCTATTTCCCACTGACTATCAGCTCTAAGAGTGTGGGGACTGCCTAGCTTGGTGGACTTAGAGCAGGCACAGTGCCTAGTATACACTGGGCGCTCAGTGAACGAATTTGTTGAATGAATGAATATAGGCTTTTGTTTTCTGCAGTTTCTCTAGTACGTTTGTCTCCTGGATATTTTGCTCAAGCTCCGCCCTTTGTCCAGAAGCCAGGGCTTGAAACTTTAGACTGTTTACCTGTCCAGTGTGCCTCTCCATCATAGGTGATGAAACTGTGATTGTGAGCAGCCTCTGGGCACTTCCTCCTTTGTGATATATTTCTCTCCCCTCAATAATTTTTTATCAGGATCCTATGGAGGAGTGCAGGCTTAGAAAAATCCCTCTAATATGTAAATCATTCTTTTGCCTGTCCGTGCTGTTTATCTTACCCACTAGTGAGTCACGCAGTGGCTGTCTTGGCCATTTAGATCATCTGTCACTGTATTGTGCTTATGCTTCAAGTAACCTTTAGTTTATTTAATAATGACCCCAAAGGGTGAGATTAGTGACTCTGGCAATTGAAATCTACAAAAAAGAAACTGCTTAGAGCTTCCTTTAACTGAAAAAGATGAAAGGTCTTCACACTTCGGAAAGAAAAGGAATTGCATGCTGAAGTTGCTAAGTCTCTGATAGGGACAAATATTTTATTCTTGAAATTATAGAGAAGAAGAACATCATGCTAATTTGCCATTGCTTCTCAATTTCCAAAAGTTACAGCCACAGTGCAGGATTCATGCTTAGCTCTAGGTTTGGTCCCATCTGTGGTTTTGGAGCTCCACTGAATATTTTGGAACTTATTTCTCAATGCTAAGTTTGAGTGTGTGTGTGTGTGTGTGTGTGTGTGTGTGTGTGTGTGATTATTATACTTAATGCTCAGTGCTAGAGCATTTACCTCGCATGTGTGAGGTCCTGACCTCAAAAAGTTTATTGAATACCATGCAGGGTGGTACACACCTTTAGTCCCAGCACTTAGGAGGCAGAGTTAGGATGATCACTGTGAGTTCCAGGCCACCCTGAGACTACATAGTGAATTCCAGGTCAGCCTGGGCTAGAGTGAGATCCTACCTACCTCAAAAACAAAACAAAACAAAACAAAAATAATAACAACAAAAACCCCACCAATAAACAAAACACAACAACAAAAACAAGTTTCTTGAGTATAGGCCAGTTATTTTCTTAGTACTTAATCCTTAGCAATCATGTGGATAAGTGCAATTATGTGCAGATCTGTTTTTTAAATGGTGAAATCATGAGATGCCATATGTGAGTATGTGGTGAAGTCAGTATTTCCTCCACTGTGCTGTGCTATGACACCTCTGTAGTTAGCCAGCATTCATGTGAACACTTCCAGAGATGGAAACTCACATGACCTAGAATTGGATTTTTAGCTCAGAGTTTTCTCTGGTAATTTTCTAGTTCCAGCCTTTAAATTTATATGGAATACCCTGCTTCAACTTCTAGGACAGCCAATCAAATATTTTCAAATACCAAGGAAAGTATTTTCTGCCCATTAAAATAACATATGCTCATTGTAGAGAACTGGGAACATTCAGAAGACTACATAGAAGATGAGAAATTTTGATAACTAAAGAAAAAAATAAATGTTCATTGCCGGGAATCTACCAGCGTTTTGCTATTGCTTTTAAGATCTACATTTTGTTAAGGGTCCGTATAAAACTTGGGATCAATCAAAACAATAGTTCTTGTCAGGATCATCTAATTAAAGCCAGATTTTGATTTTATATAAAATCCTAAATGTGAATTTTTACATTTGTCCCTTATAAACTATGTTTCCCTTTGGTTCTCTCTTCTATCATCCTGAATACTTTTTGAACCTACATTCTGCTATCTAATACATACTATCTGGTCCATGGTATACTTAGAGCTTTGTATACTACGTAATCTTGATATTATTACCATTTCAGGCTTGCTAAATGTTTAACCCAGGTATTGATAAAGTACTGAGCAGAATTAAGCATTGTGGTACACTATTTGGGGCTTCCCTGCAAGTTCACATGGTCTATTCATCAACCATTTATTATAGTCATTCAAAAAAACACAAATCCATATAGTTGCATTTTCACTGAACTCACATTTTTTCCACCTTGTCTATGATTTAATGAATCAAATACATCACTGAAAATTGAGTTGCACCTTTGGAATTTCTCAATACTACTGGTATGCTAACTGAAAAAAATGTCATATGTCATAATCTTTTTCTTAGTAAACCAACATTGCCCCTGATTAATTACTGTGATGGTTAATTTTGTTGTCAACTTCATCTTTTTAATTATCTTGGGTGGGTCTTTGAGGATGTTTACAGGAAGGCAGCCTCTCAGTAGGGGGAAGGACGTAAGGAATCTCAGGGGAGCTAGAAATGAATTCCTTCCTGAGAAGGCAGTGCCGGAAGGAAATTCTACTAGGGGAGCTTCCATTCGGGGAGTACACCCTAAGGCTATATGAAGGGGGAGAAAGATCTCGTCCCCTCTGCCTGTTTGTTGTTCTGTGTGTGTGGTGTTGGTGATGGCTTCTTTCTCTCTCTGCTTGGACCTATGAAAGAGGACCAGACTCTTTTACCAGTATGGAACTTCCCCTGAATCTGTAGCTTCAATAAATCCTTTCCTCCCATAAACTGTGCCTCGTTTGGAGATTCATCCCAGCAGCATGTGGCGACTATGACAATTACCTTTTAATTTCTAATTGTTTACAAGTTGCCATCTAAATATGTCATTCTAGAATTTTCCTGGAAACCATGTCAATCTATGACTTCTGACTTTCTGCAGCAATGGAAGTAGCTGTGTGTAGTCATATTGGCTGTGACTAGTATTTGATGGGGTAAAGAAATGATCCCGTGGGTACATGCAGTCTTACTGTTTCTCCTTCAGGAGATCAGCTTCCTGTCAATGTAGAGGAAACCGGAAAGCTGCCGGCTAATCATATAGTCAGTGACAGGAAGATTGTTGTTTAGATTGCTCTCTCAGATTTCTCAATTGAGTAATGTGGGTGAAGGATGACGGCTTATTTATTTATGACTTTGGATCAGCTGCAAGGCTACCTGACTTTATGGAGCAGATATTGCATATAAATCCCTTTTTTGTAAGTCAAATCCTGCTTAAAGTGCATGACTATGGGAGTTTACTTGTCAAGGCCGTCTGGTGGCGAGGCATTTTATAAAGTCAAGACGTTTTCAGTGATTTATTTGTTTGCTTGGATTTCAAAGATCTGGGTTGCTTGAAGCAAGACAAAGTTTACTCCATATCTCTTTACTTGTGAACAAAGTGGCCAGTAGCCTCACATTATATTTTTTGAATGTCACCCTGAAAAGAAAAAAAAAATAGAAGTGAGAAGATCTTGGCCCTCTAGACAAGCCACCTAGTGAATAAAAACTAGGACCTCTACTTTCTCACTTTGCAATTTTCAGTCTCTTTGACATCTTTGATTGATATATTTTTCTTTTTAAACAACCTCAATCAATAACCGAAAGAGAAAGCTACTTATTGATCTATGAGAGTGGCCCTTTCTCTCAGCTGGCAGGTTAGGGGCTGGTGCCTCACTGGAGGGCTTCAGTCACTCCTGTGCGGGCCCTTATTTGGGCTGTAGCTATGTAATTCCATTTTTTGGGGGTGGCAGGAATTAAATCCAGGGTCTCATGCAGGCTCAGCATATACTTTGCCACTGAGCCACACCTCCAGCCCTGTGTTTCCGTTGGCCAGCATAGCCTCCCATGGAATGAGTCTACACACTAGAGCTATGGTGACTCCCAAAGTTGTCATAAGACTGGGGTAGCTTACCTTGTGCCTATTCAGGCTGTTTTAAAATTTTCATTTATTTATTTATGTGGGGGGGGGGAGAAGGGGGCGGAGGGCGCATGTGCCACAGAGTGCATGTGGTGGTCAAAGGACAACCTTGAGGTGTCTGCACTCCACCTTCTTTGAGGCAGGGTCTTTAGCCACTGAAAACGAACTCTGGCTTTGGAGTCTCTGGATCTGCTCACCTATCCATTGTCATAAATGCCCTGAAATCATTCATGTTGTTCAGCTTTATGTGGGCTCTGGGGAATCAAATCCCGGGCCAGCAAGCTTCGAAAACAAGTGCCTTTAACTGCTGAACCAACTCCCCAGTACCTCAGGCTCTTTTAATAAAATACCATAGACTGGGTGGCTTATAAACAACAGAAATTTATTTCTTACAGTTCTGGAGCCTGGGAAATCCAAGAGCAAAGCCCTAGCCTTCTGGTGTCCGGTGAAGTTTTGCTCTTTGGGTTATAAGATGGTATATGCTTGCTGTGTCCTCACACAGAGAAGGAGTCTATTCTCCTGACCTTCGTCCTAATACTGATTCTGATTCCCAGAGTCTGGCAAAGGCCCCTGTACATACTCAGTCTTTTCTTTCACGGCAGGGAGATGCTAGGTATTGAACTCAGGGTCCTACACATACTGTTATGGTGAGTCTTGACCGCCAACTTGATTGGATCTGGGGTCACCTGGGAGATAAATCTCTGGGCACATTTACGAGGGAGTTTCAAGATTGAGTTGAGGTGGAAAACCCCGTCCTAACTGTGGGTAGCAGCATTCCATAAGATGGGGTCCCAGATTGAATAAAGAAAGGAAAGTGGATGGAGCATGAACATTTATCTCTTTTTCTGTTTCCTCACTGACAACTGCATTTGCTCTTGCTGCCATGTGTTCTAGGCATGACAGACTGTAACCTCCAACTGTGAGCCAAAATAAACCCTTCCTTCTTTCCTTAAGTCTCTTATGTTATGTCTCAGGTATTTCATCATAGCAACGAGGAAAGTAGCTAGTACAGTGAGCATGTGCTTTTCCACTGACCTACATACCTAGCACCTCCTCAGTGTGACTGTTACACTGAGCCTGACATAATGATGAGAACCATTAACTGAAACAGCCATGTATTCTATTTATGTTGAATTAGCCAATGAGCATTAGAGCTTAGAATGAATGTTCCCTAGCTCTGGAATAGCCAGAAGATCAAAATACCTTCACACAAATTTTTAGTGCTTGGTATATATTTCAGTTTGGGCCTATCAAGAGGAGCAAGGCTAACTATCTGTTAGTGGGAGTATTCAACTGATCAGCATACTTGTCTCATCATTTGCCAATAGTGTTTACTTTAAAATGTTTCTCTTTCTGAAAAGTTTTGTCTTCTCATCAACCTGATTTTTCTTTTTATTTGACTTTATTTTTTTTTTTTTTGAGACAGGATCTCAGCCCAGACTGGCCTTTAACTTATTATACAGCCAAGGATGACCTTGAACTACTACATCTATTTCCACTTTCTAACTACTGAGAATATAGTCATGTGCTTGGCTCATCACTGATTTTGTAGGGTATTTTGTAGAAGTAAAATAAATCCATCAATATAACCCAAGCCACCTAATAATCCTTCTCCTTAATATTTCAGCTGTATAGTTTGAGGGGGATCTGTATAAAATGAAAATTTGGTGTTCTTGTTATTAAGAATTTTTAGAGGCCTGCAACTCCCTGTCTGAGTCATTGGTTACTTCTCACACTGAGCTGATGATCAAAAAGACCCACGAGTTCCCCAAAACAAGACAGGCTTTTGTCAAACCTCTTGAATACCCACCCCAGGCCAAAGGTAAGATCCTATTGCTGAAGATACAGCAGAGTGTCGTCACACAATACCAAGAGATCTTGCTAGATCCAGAATGGTAACCAGCTCCCAGATGGTAGCATATGTAGTACTGGAAGGTGTTACATGAGTCGCCAGGGGAAATTGGTCAGTGATATTTGGAGAAAGCAGAGACCACTGATGTACAATATAGACAGTTGTCACAAGAATGCTGAACACACGGCTGTATGGAAGAGACCAGCAAGTCAAGAGGTGCTCATCTGTGCAATAGTGGTGCTAAACCTAGGAGGGTAATCAATGATTTACTGATTGGCTAAGAGATCTGCTCAGTGACAAGGAACTCTTCTTAACTGGAACTGGGATCCATGGTAAATCTTATGAGGATCAAGAAACTGGGCTCCAAGGGGGAAATTCCCACTACCAGACAGCTACACAGAGGCTATACCCATTAGAATCTTGCCAAATTAGCAATGTTTGTCTCATTTTACCTATTATAATCTCACTCTCTGATGGTGATTCTGTTTGTATTTTTCAGAAGGCAGTGAGAAGATGGCTGACATCCAGGCAGGAGATGAACCACCCCTGGCCTATCATATAGGGCCCAAATGAAACCCATGAGAAAGTAGCAAGATTAAACAGGAGGCCAATCACCACAGCAAGTCAGATAACCCATGAAGGGTCAATGGAGACAGACACCAATGATATCCAACACAACCCAAAGCAGAAGTCCAGAGACACTTAAGATCTCACCAATAAAACAGACTTAAAACTCACCCACCATGACTCAGAGAACTGAGCAGAAGAGGGGACGGAAAGATTGTAAGAACCATGGTGGGGGAGAATATCCAGAGATATCACCCCCCTCAGCAACAATACACAAAGGGGGAAAAACACTGACTACCTCTTGTGCAATTCATAACCCCTACCCCATGGACTGATTCAGTATGCCCACTGAGGAGGGTCCCTAGTGGGTTGGGGACAGGGAGGAGGGAAATGGGAGCACTACACAAGATTTGCTCATACAATGTATCTAATTATTGATAATGAAGATTTTTTTTAAAAAGAATTTTTAGGGAAGTGGGTGTATCTCAGTGATAGAGTATGTACTTAGCATGCAGAAGTCCTTCAATTCCCAGCACTCATGTACCCCAAAAACCAAGATGAAGGGGACTGAGAGATGACTTAGTTGGTAATGTGCTTGCTGAGAAACCATGAGGACCTGAGTTTGGATTCTCAGCACTCATGTAACATACGAGGCATGGTGGCGTCACAGAAAGATCCCCAGGGCTTGCTAGCCAGGTTGTTTAGTTGAATTGTCGAGTTCCAGGTTCAGGGAGAGACCCTGTCTCATAAAAGTAGGTTGGACAAGCAACAGAGGAAAACACCTGATATTGAGTTCTGGATTCCACACATCTGTGCATGCGCACTTGCATCATCAATGCATCTACATTCCTACAAACACTTCGCACACACACAGCCTGATAAAAAGAACAATAATTTTCATATGGTAACTGACGACACTAAGCATTAAGAAGAGACTTACAATGCATCTTACAAAGTTATTGGACATGGTGGCTTTATGCCTGTCATCCTAGCACTTGGGAGGCTGAGGTACAGGATCTCCGTGACTTCAAGGTCAGCTTGGGCTAGCATGAGATCATGCCTCAAAAATAAAATTATGTTGTGTTCCAGCTCCATTTATTAGAAAATCTCCAAACTTAAACTATCAGGGCCAAGTTGACAATGGTACACAGGGCGACTCACTACTATAGACAAAGTCAAGACCTACAGTCAGACCTATACCACGCAGCTACCCCATCTGTATTACTTCTATCATGATAATTGGTGAAACAGCAACAGTATAAACCAAAGACTATTGGGTTGTCCTTACCCAAGAAAAAGAGACAAGTTAACGTATATTAAAAAAGGATATTCCAGCATGAAAATCTCCCTGAGAAAACATCTTCCTTAGGACATGAAGATAATAGGTAGGTGTAGCAGTAACTTCTTGTTGCTGGGACAATACACCCAGCCAGAAGCAGCTTCTGGAAAGAAAGGGTTTATTTCTGGTTCACAGTTTTGAGGAGAAGTTTCATCATGCATGGCAAGAGCAGATAGTCTGGTGTCACTGGTGTCATGTCTCCACAGCACCAGGGAGGAAGGAGAGAGAGAGAGAGAGAGAGAGAGAGAGAGAGAGAGAGAGAGAGAGAGAGAGAGAGAGAGAGAGAGAGAGAGAGAGAGAGAGAGAGAGAGAGAGAGAGAGCAAGCCGGCCTAGGCTATAACATCCTGTGGTAGTTTAAATGGATGTCCCCCAATAGATTCCAAAGTTTATTAAAGGCTTTTCTCCAGCTGCCTGGCTGCAGGAGGCTTCCCCTCCTAGGATCAGCCCTATTTTGAAAGTGGCAAGATAAACGAGAAACCTACCACCACAAGTCAGATAACCCATGAAAGGACAATGGAGATAGACATCAACTCCAATAAATAATAAATATTTATTTATTTGCAAGGAGAGAGAGAGGGAGAGGGAGAGGGAGAGAGAGAGAGAGAGAGAGAGAGAGAGAGAGAGAGAGAGAGAGAGAGAGAGAGAGAGAGAGAGAGAAAGAAAAAGCAATTTGAGTTCTTAAGGGTCAGTAACATCCTGAGGGTCCTGACTGCTGAGTAAGCACTTTGAGAACATAGCCATAAAATGAAGGGCACTTGAAAGAGGCTAGTTGAAAAAGAGATACAAACAAAGGCAGAGGACTAGTATAAACAAGCTGTAAAATACAGACACTTGCTCTGGCAAGGATTCCAGCCATACATATACAAAGAGCAGTCTGAGCTCTGCCTGCAGTTGCTGCTGTTTGGCTGCCAGAGTGTGCTTAGTTTTGGAGTTGTTGGTGGTTTTTCTCTCTCTGCATGGATCTATAAGCTTCAATAAATCCTTCTTCCTCCCTTAAACTGTGCCTGGCTTGGAAGTTCATCCCAGCAGCCTGAGCTGTCCACAACACACCCCAAGGCCCTCCTCTGATGGCACCTCCTTCAGCAAGGCTCCCAAATGACCCAGCAGCTCACAATTCCTGGGGCCAGTTCTAGTTTGCACGAGGACACAGGACAAATGTCACTGTCCCACCTTGCCTACTGCTCTCTCCTCTTGCTGTCCTGCCCTCATACTTCCCCACACCCAGAATCCTTGCTGTGGGGCAGCTAGGCTGCAGCCTGGGTGCTGAGGACAGGAAGTCCTTTCCTCAGTACATTTTCTTAGTTCCTGCCCTCAGCCTGATTTCTTTCCTACCACCCTTTGCATGCTTGCTGACATCCAGCCCATTGCCATGGCTAGTGTGACCTCTTCCCCGGATTTCCAGGAAAACTCCAGGGAGAGGATTCATGGAGGTGGGTGCTGGGGGAAAGAAAACTAATTAGGAACGTGTTGCTGATTGAATTTTTCACCTTAGCTCTTAGAAGCAGAAAAGAACAGATACTTTATAGCAAGTTTCCTCCCTTCCCAAGTCTTCTCACGCACTAATTCCTAAGGGCAGGCCTAGAAGTTTCAGCCCAGCCTCAAGACAGGCTCCGGAACTCGGTGAATACTAATAAAGAAGGTAAGAAAGTTGCAATTTGAGAATTTCTCAAATAAAAAATTCCATTACTTCAATCCCTAGGAAATCAGTCCCCAATCTCTTGCCTTACCATAATTCATTCCCTTCTTGAATTAACCATGCCAGAATTCCATGGACTTGAGAATATAATAAAGAATTCTATTTCCTTCCTTCTCCCCAGAGGCTGGAGGGCTTCTGGTCCCTTTGTTCTGACCCCCCCCCCAAAGCTGTAGGCACTGCACTGACTTCAGTGTGTGGCTGAGACCTTCCCCTTGAGGAGAATGGCCCTGGAATCCATGCTTATGCTGGTCCAGCCTTGCATCCAACGCAATGACTCACTTTTGAGCTTCCGAGAATTCAGACAAACCTAACGAAACCTCTGCCTCAATGAAAACAAGAATAGGCAGTTTG
Organism: Zapus hudsonius; assembly: GCA_004024765.1. Taxonomy (NCBI): domain Eukaryota; kingdom Metazoa; phylum Chordata; class Mammalia; order Rodentia; family Dipodidae; genus Zapus; species Zapus hudsonius. The sequence goes on from PVHP010003716.1 coordinate 74,179, forward strand.
AAAACCAAAAAGAGGAGAAAATAGAAAATGGATATTAACCTCCCACAACAGAGGAAGAAACAGGCTGAGAAGCTTCTCTTTTTTAATCTTTTAACATATATTTATTTATATATGGTTTTCTCTGTCTTCATCCCTAGAACTTTTCAATGGACTCAAAAATCTAAGCCCAAGCCATCATTGCAAATTGAGGTTTTTTAAAAAAAATATTTGTTTGCAGAGAGAAAGAGAGAGAGAGAGAGAGAGAGAGAGAGAGAGAGAGAGAGAGAGAGAGGAAGAAGAAGAAGAAGAAGAAGAAGAAGAAGAAGAAGAAGAAGAAGAAGAAGAAGAAGAAGAAGAAGCAATTTGAATTCTTAAGGGTCAGTGGGCTGTAACATCCTGAGGGGCCTGAATGCTGAGTAAGCACTTTGGGAACATAGCCATAAAACGAAGGGCACTTGAAAGAGGCTAGTTGAAAAAGAGATACAAACAAAGGCAGAGGACTACTATAAACAAGCTGTAAAATACAGATACTTGCTCTGGCCAGGAAGAACAGTCCTATCAGTTAAACCAGGGAGGACTTCCTGCAGGAGGCACTGTTGTTCAGAGTTCAGCCAAGTAGGGAAGAAACTGAAAACAGACTCTGCCTTTTCTCTTAATGATTGCAATTAACCCATCACCATATGGCTTTTGCTGTGGTCTAAATACTTCAGATCACTCTGTCTGCATTGATCTGACCTTGAAGGGAATCTGGGATTGCTGTTTTGATGCATATACATCCCGTGAAAATTGAACCTGGATTAAAAATGCTGAGCGCTCGGCTTGGAGGATAGCTCAGTCAGTACAGCGCTTGCCTTGTGAGCATGACGACCTGAGTCTGATCTCCAGTACCTATGTTCAAAAAGTGAAATCCAGGAGTGATGGTGACTTTTATTATCTGCTTCCAGAAATCCAGACGATATGCCATGACCCCTCCCACCACTCTTCTCCCCTTCCCAAACCCCTCCACCGAGCCCTTTATCTTTCAACTGGTCTCTCTTCTGTTTTGATGTCATCATTTCCCCCCTCCTATTACGCAGGTCTGTGTAGGTAGCGTCAGCCACTGTGAGGTCTTAATGTCAAGGCCATTTTGTGTCTGGATGACAGTATTGTAAGCACTCCTCCCCTTCGTGGGGCTCTTACATTCTTTTTACCACCTCTTCCCTGAGTATGCTGTCTTCTTAGAATCATACCTTTTTTATTTCTATGTTTAGAGAGGGGCTGGCATGCTGCCAGGCTGGCTTCAAGCTCCTGGACTCAGAGAACCAGCTAGTGCAAATTTGTAGTCTCAGCTGCTCAGGAGGCTGAGGCAGGAGGTTCCCCTTGGGCCCAGAGTTTGTTGCAGTCAGCATTCTAGTTGCTGCGCAGAAAGAACCCAAGCAAAAGCGGCTTGTGGAGGAATGGGTTTATTTGGCTTACGGACTCGAGGGGAGACTCCATCCTGGCAGGGAAAACGATGGCCTGAGCAGAGGGCTGGACATCACCTCTGCCACAGCACTGCAAACAGCGGCAGGAAGGTGTGCCAAACACTGGCAAGGGGAAGCTGGCTTATAACCCCCATAAGCCCGCCCCCAACAACACAGCTTCATCGAGGTTGTAAAACCCAAACTGCCATCAGCTGAGGATCGATCTGTCACAACACATTCATTTGTTTGTGGGGGACACCTGGATCAAACCATGACAGAGTTCAAGGCTGACCAGCCTGGGCAACATACCAAGACTCCACCTACCAAGGGAAAAACAAAGTAACAGTTGTATACCTTTTGGGATTCATGGCTAAGGAGGCATTTAGCTAAAGCTAATTTAAGTGAAGTTTGTATTTTCCTCTAAAGCAAATATACTTTATCTTTCTGGGGATATCATGCTTAAAAAGAAGCGTTGATACTGAAGGGTGCCATGCCTCTGGACAGTATCCCCCACCACAGCTCTCACAATCTTTCCGCCCCCTCTTCTGCTCAGTTCCCTGAGTCGTGGTGGGTGAGTATTAAGGCTTCTTTAATGTTGTGAGCTAAGGGGTCTTTGTATCGAAAATCCTTGGTTTCTGTCTCATTGGCCTATCCTGTGTTGATTGAATGGCTGTGGTTATAGGTCCCTTGTTCAACTGTCATTGTCTGCTGGGTTCCCTAGGATATCCAGGATCCCTTGCCACAAGGACTAATACAGACAGGCCTTGGAGGAGGATATCCAACTGATCGGGGATGGGGAGGGGAGGAATTGGGGAATTGGGGATTACAACTCATTATTTGCCCACTAAATAATGTAACTCATTAAGGACAGTAAATATATATTTTTAAAAATTCTGGCTATGCACCCATAAGTTATATTT
>PVHP010003717.1:0-37413 GCA_004024765.1 Zapus hudsonius
TTCTTGTTATACCAATGGGTCTTAAGTCTCCCTGGTATTCACTGCCATCTGCAAAAAGCAGATTCTCTAATCATGAAAGCAGTGTAGATCAAAGGAGATAAGCAGACATTTAAATGACTTTTGATGGGCATACCCACTCTTCCTAGCCAAAGAGCAGTGGGAGCTTCCTTCTAGAGCCTTTGACCTTTCTATCCATAGGGTCCTGACATGGTTCTCAGTTCCAGGTAAGTATTCTCTCCCACTGAGCAGACCTCATATCCAATCAGGGAGCAGTTGATTACCCCCATAGCCTGTGTGCCTCTATTGCATCACTGTGCACCTCTTGCATGGTTGGTTGGTTTTATAGCTTGAAGGATCCCCTGCTTGTTCTTGCTTTTGGTGACCATTTTCCCCCAGCAGCTCACACAGCACTTCCCAGCACTAGGAAGGCTAGTCAGCAGGACTCTGGCTTCCTTCTCAGTTCCAGCCTGATATCTCAGTGTCCTGTGACTGCAGCTTGTGGGGCCTTCAGTAATAAGGTCTTGTTGTTTAGCTCTGGTGGGTAACCAAGTGCTTTGGCAATGGTATGTGGGTTCTTTATTTTCTTTTGTAAGCATGTGTGGGGGTGTTCTTGGGATGCATGTGTGCTTGTATGTGTGGATGTGCAAATGTGTGTGGGTGTGCATACATGTGGAGGCAAGAGGTCTCAACACCGGGAAACTTCCTCAGTTGTTACCCATCTTATATTTGGAGACAGAGTCTCTCATTGAACCTAGAACTTATCAGTTAGCTAACCTAGCTCACCAACTATTCCCAAAGATCTTTCTGTCTTGCTTTCCAGAGCTGGGATTACAGGCACATGCCACCATGCTGAGCTTTTACACGTGGGCTTAGAATCCACAGGTCCTCAAGCACTTGACCCACTGAGCCATTTCCTCAGCCTCAGGGTGCTGTTTGTTGTTGTTGTTGTTTTTATTTTCAAAGCACTACTTTCTTCATTTTTCCCCTAAACCATTTATTTGAACTAATCGCATAGAGTTCGATAATGCTAGGAATGAAAGATTACCATGCCTCACTACCCAGAAAATCGGAATTTTAAAATGCTCCCAACCACCACCTCTTCTGGGTTAGTTCTAATCAGCTTCTTCATATATGTTGAAGAACCTTTTTTGTCTTCAGGACTTGTTCAGCCATGAGCCTCCTCATGGAGGAAAGTGGAGGGTTCTCAGTTCTGCATCAGGATTAGTTTCATTGGTTGGGGAACATTCATAGGAATGGTCTTTCTCCAAACCTGAATTCAATCAGAGTCCTATGACCCAGCAGCACTGTGAGGCCCACCTGGCCATGATATCCAGAAAGAGGAAGCAAGAGGCTGACCCTGAGGGAATCAAGGAATAGAGATGTTGTTAAAACTGTTAAAAAACACAAGACAATATTTCACTACCAAGTGCCTTGAAAAGATTCCATGTCTATTTCTTAGTTTTCTCATCGATGTGACAAAATACCTGACAAGAGCAACTTATAGATGAAAGGATGTTTGTGTCCCACAGTTTGATTCTTCGGTTAATCATGCAGGGAAGGCATGGTGTCTAATGGTGGGAACAGGAGAGTGAGACAGCTGGTCACATTGTGATTAGGAAGCAGAGAGAGATGAGTATTGGTGGTCAGTTCTCTTTCTACTCTCTCCCTTTTTGTTCAGTCTGGGACCCCCATCCATGGGATAGTACTGCCAATATTCAGGGTGGGTTTTCCCTCCTCAGTAAACCTCTTTACAAAGGCCCTCACAAACCCAAAATGTGTGTCACCTTGGCAATTTCAAGTTGACTCAGGTTGACATTGAAGATTACTCATCACACCATCCTGTCAGTGTTCTAATTCAGCCAAGAACTTTTTAGACTTTTTAGACTATCAATCTCAGCAACTATTATGGTTTGAATGCAAACTGTCATCCACAGGTGCCTGTGTTTGAACCCAGCCAGTGACACTATTTTGGAACCTTTTGGACATGGATTGAGCTGGGAGATGAAGGTCTACAGGAATAGGGCTTATGGGTTGCAGCCAGATCCTGGTTCTTGCTCTGTTTCCTGATCTGCTGAGATGTGAGCAGGCCACTGTATACAAGAAGTGTTTCCATTGCCTATCTCCCCTACCATGAAACTGTGAACCAAAATAAATCCTTCCTCTCTCTCCTAAGTTGTTTCCATCAGAATTTGTAACAGTGGTAAGACAAGTGACCAACACAGCAGCTGTCCTTGACTTCCTGCCTTTGTCGACAGAGGACTCATACCTGCCTGCGGCTCACACTCTTTCAGATCCCTTCAGTATTTGGACAACATCTGGGAAACCTCCTGGGCACTAGAATCCCCTGAGCGGCATAGTAACAAACCCTGATTTAATTCCAGTGACTTGGGCACAGGCATATGGACCAGGACACTTCCCGCTCATTCTGATGTTGGTGGTTGCTTGCCTGATTCAGGATGTTGGGACTCATTTGCTCCCTTAAATTACTTCAGTGAAGGTGGTCATGGACCCTAACAGTATGCAAAACACAAAATCTGAAACATATATCTCTTATCAAATTGAGTACATTTGCACTTGCTAGGCTACAGGCTAACTTCACCTGAAAACTAAGTAGCAGCTTTACCCCCGGCAGCCACCTCCTCACCCCAGTATCTTGAGACAACACAGGCAGTCTGAATAAACTTGTAGATCAAGGTCTGTGTGCTCTTGACAAGGAATTTTAATTTTTATCATCCTCAGCTTGCCCATCTGTAAAATAGTATAATAATTGCAACTGCCTCTTAAGATCATAACATAAATTAACAGAGATAACATACATTGGTTACTCAGAATAGTACATAACACACTGAGCCCTTGAAAAATGTTGGCTGTCATTTATCACTTAATGTGTCACAGTTCCTCCTTGGTATTAGGCTTTATCCATCGAAGACCATGACTGATTTGTCTCTGTATTTCATTAGGGTTTTGCTCAATAAATTTTGATTGATTCTTTCCTCAAGGGACAAGCCTAGAGATGAAATAAAAGCAGAGATGCTTGAGAAATAACATCTCTACTATGTTTTCTCCCCAGGCCACCTGGAATCAACCCAGCTTGTCCACACAGACTGCTCTGACCAAACCTTTTCAGATCCCTCCAACGTCCCTTTTGAGGAGGGCTTTAAAGACAGTGTGTGCATGTGTGAACTTCCCCAAGTCAAGTATATACTTTGTTTGGGACACAGTGTGCATCTCCCAGATAGGATGAGTTGAAGTGCTTACCCTGGGGCATCCAGTTTAACAAGGATGATGCACTTGTCAGCAGACACAGAACAATATGATGTGAGGTATAAAAGCACAGGAAGGAAGGCTTGTGAGAAAACAATGTTGATAGCAACATAGGACAGAGTAACTCCAAATAACACTTAACTAATATTTGGGTTGTTGCTGGAGATACTGGCTTAAAATTTCATCAATTGATTTATTTTTCCATAAACAATTAAAAATTGCTATAAGTTGGTTGGGGCCTTTCTGATGCTAAGTCCACTATGAATGAAAGAATAAAAAGGACCTGGGATGCTTTAAGTAAATTTTATTTATGTTTATTTCTTGTCTTTCTTTTTTTTAGTTTTGACTAGCCCTCCCTCTCTTTTCCCCATGTCCCTTCTCCTCTGTCTTACTTTCACCTTCCACCCCTTTGACTTTCATATCATTTAAGATCTGCTGCCTTCCCTACCCTTCTCCCTCAAAGCCTCTCTCCCCCCACCTCTTACCACCCCTTCTTAGTTTCCTGGCATCTGAACACTCTCTCTTCCACAATCACACACACATATAATGATTCTAAGCCAAGATCTATACACAAGAGAGTTATGCTCTTTTTCTTTCTGAACCTGAGTTATCTCACTTAATATAAAAATAATCAACTTAGGGGCTGGTGTGATAGTTGAGCAGTTAAAGGCACTTGCTTGCAAAATTTGACAACCTGGGTTCATTCCCCCAGTACTCATGCAAAACCAAAATGCACAAAGTGGAACATTCATCTGGAGCTTGTTTGCAGTGGCAAGAGGCCTTGGTGTACCCATTCATATTCTCTCTCACTCTCTCTTTTTCTCTCTTCAACATTATAAATAATGTTTAAAAAGAATAATAATCAATTTAAAGATTCTAAAATATCAAGTAAGAATTTCATTAATGAATACTTCCTTGCCAACAATAATGACTGGTGTTTTCACTAAAAAGGACTAAATAAAACGGTTGATATGTATATAATTTCTTCTTAGTTTGGCTTTCCAAAATATACCAGCACCTGTGTCTGTGGGTGTACAATGAAAGTCAAATGCATAGCTTTAAATTCCTCATGATTCAACTCATTATTGGGATTGTTTTAAAATAAACAATACCATGAACACAGTTGTAGAGAATGAATCACACAGGCAACTGTGTGGTCAGAGTTAACCCAGCCAGAAGGGAGAGAGAACTCAAATAGACCACTTTACATAACAGAAATGTTTCAGGAAAGGTTAGTTTAATAAGTGCCTTCCCAAAATTGCCTGCACCTGCCTAATCATTTCAAAACACATCCTTAAACAGCTTACTACTGAGAAAACACTGGTTCCACTAATGACACAAATAAGTGTGAAGTGTTGCTATATTTTTTCTAGGAAACTTTATGTTTGCACAAGGTTGAATGATAATACAACTGGTATTTGAGCACTAGATGTGAGGACACACACAGTGCTAAGTACTGTATTAAGCATCTTAGATACACAATCTCATTTGAACAGCTATCAACCCAACTTAATGGGGAGGTTGATGAGACCCCCCACCCTTCCATGAAGAGCTATTGAGAGGCAGTTAATGGTTACTGGGGGAGAGGGAGTCAGTCTCTTCTGCACTGTAGCCACTGCTATGTGGTGGGAGGGAGAAGAAGCCTACAGAATTGGGGGGTAAGAGAAGGTAATGAGGGGTATATATGGACAGATGCAAAATTTATGTGTGGGAAATGTTAAAGAACAAATTTAAAACTTAAAAAAATAATAAAGAGACGAGGAAATCAGGCTTAATTAATGCTGGTGATGTCCACCTCAGGTAAACAGCAAAGCCAGGGTATGAATCCTGGTTGTTCTAGCTTCACGACGCCTATTTTGAAGCCTTGAGTTGTGCAAGCTCTCACAGTAGTATAATGCCTTAATGAGATTTGTATTAGTCACTCTTGCCGTGTTGCAAACAACCACCAAAACTTAGCAGTCAAAGAATGGCATCATCAGTTGTGTTCATAAACCCATTTGGGCAGAGCTCAGCAGGATGGTTCATATGTGCTCCACTCGAAGAATGGTTTGATTGATTGAGGGGCAATGGACCCACTCCTCAGGAGGATGATGCACTTGTCAACAGTCACAGAACAATATGCTGTGAGGTATAAAAGCACAGAAGCAGGCTGAGCTGCCTATTGGTAGTTTGGTCGACCTGCTTGTGGCTGAGGCCTCAGCCCTCTCCACTAGGCCTAGGCAGTGATTTCCCAAGAGAAATTTCCCAAGACATACAGGTGTCCTTTCATCACTTACTCAAAAGTCACATGTCACCAGCCCTTCCTTTTACTGATTAGAAGAATCACTGAGGAGAGAGCCCACTGGCAGATGGGAGGTATAAAGAGTCATCAGGTAATGTGCCTGATGGGATGGGAGATGGTGAGCCATCTTTGGAGAATGGAGTCTGTCCAAAGAGAATAACTCCTAGCCTCAGAACTCATGGTACATGCAGCCAGTGTACTCTGAGTGGAGCCCAGACACAGAAAAGACCCTTGACATGCCACAGGGAACCTTGCATCGTTACCTGCTGATCATGATGCCATTGATACTTGCTAAAATACACATATGTTTGTGTCTTCAGAGCACACAACATGTTCTCTCCATCTCTGAAGAGTATATTACACAGAAATGTTCTGTGGTAGCGCTGGAGTCATAGGTCTCTGTGGCATGATTCAGAACCTGAAACTTCCGAGGTCCCTACAGCTGAGGATCCCAGTGTTCAGAAATGCTAGCTGCCCCTGGGAAGAAGCACATTTGGGAGGCAGTGTTGGCAGAACTCAACTACAGTTCTGCTCACACATGCAGGGTTTCCCCCATTGTATCATGGCCATCATAAAAGGCTTTCATGCCTCATGGCTTTATTCATTTTTTATCAGCCTGTAGGTAATTTGAGATACAGAATAATGAACAATTGCAAAGCTTGAGTTTCTTAGTTAGACAGTAGTTTTCACCAATTCTCGATTTTGAAATTAATGAGTCCTTATTATAATTGTCAGCACACAGGAGTCATGACCACGATACAGAAACTGACTCTTCCATAGAAACACAAAGGAATATTAAGATGAAAACTTGAGAAGGTCGTCTTCCATTTTCTTTGATTATCACCAAGGCCTTGCTTTGCTGGTTCCCAGGATGATTTTATTTTTAGCAATGTTTCTCCTGCCTTCCCAGTTTTGGAAGAGCTAGATTGTACGGGAGGGGTACACGTCTGTCATACGGTGCCAAAGGTGAACTCCAGTTCCATCACATGACCCTCATTCCCAAGGCCCCTCTCACCACAACTCATAGGACACTCCATGATTCAAAGCAAAGTTCAAAGGAGAAAAGAGCAATGGAGAATGTGTTGTATAGATTCCCAGACTCAGTCTTGTCCCACCCATATGCAAATATAACCTTTTTGATATTTCAGCATTATAAACTCAAAGATGGGATTTCAACAGGAAAATATTTACTAAGGGCTTTTGTCCTTATAATCTATTGATTTTAATATCCCTACCACTTTGGCTGAATGTCAATTTTACCCTGAGGACTACTATTGCAAATTTGAACACATTTTATTTATTTATGTCACTCAAAATATTAGTGTTGGAAATGCATATAGTTTGAGTCTTACAATGTTCCCATTTAAAGTTTATTTTTATGATTTGAATAATGTTGGTAATTCACCATGGTAATCAGGGCCAAGAGGAAAGATGCAGGTAACAAAAAGTAGAAGTGAACATAGCATTTTGTTTTCTTTTTCTATTAAGGACAGTAACACAAGCTCATTAAATATGGAGTGACTTCCCCCATTTAACCTTTGGAACCAGAAGCACCTGATAATCACTATCATTTAACAAGAAGCCAAAAGCACTCTCCTATGTTTCTGTTCCAAACGTCCAGTCTGTGCCAATTTGGTCATCAAAGCTTCAGTATCTAGATCTGCGCTTACTCTGGCACTCAAAGGCGCTGAGAGGAGTTCGTAGAATTCTCCAGAGCCCCCACCACACCACCAACCCCAGCTGCCAATAAGCATCCCCCTGATAAAAGCCAGGGATGTTTAGTCAGGTTTCATAGGAGTGGTGCCTTTCCCCACAGTATAAATGGCATCCTGGGAGGCGATGAATGATTGGGGAGGACACATTAACCCTCCCATGCTACCAAGGGACCTCTTAGCAGGCATTTTCTAAATTGCTAAATCATCAACAATAATGAGTACAGCTGGATGTCTCTCTTTTTCATATTTAACAAAGAATTTATGTTGCAAATGACTCTTCTGTTGATTATTCCGAGCTTTTGGGAGCAGGTTTAGAGTCTCCCTGTGGAGAACTTCTGGTATCACAAAGCAGCTTCTTGCTTGCCTCTGTGCAGCCTCTCAGCCCCTCACCTGTCCACTGAAGAGACAGGCTTTCTGGATGGAAGCTCATACCATAGCCCGGCTGGCTGTCTAGAGGTGCCTTACCACTGGTAGACTCATGTATGTTCTTCCATACAGTGATTGGGGCTGGACCAGACCTGCATGAGGTCTGTAGAGCATTGCTCTTCTCACAATCAGTCAAGACTAGAGCCAAATTCACACCAGATTTCCTTTCACTTTAGAAGGATTTGTTGTATGTGGTCAGATTTATGCTATTAAAGGATCCATATAGGAAGAGCAGTAGAGAGTGTGTTGAGAAAAAGTGCCACAGCTCAGGATTGAGACAAAAAATGTTCTGGCCCCAACTACCTTCTTGTTTTATTTTAAAAACTTTGGCCTGGGATGGGCTCAGTTTGTAAAATGTTTCCCATATAAGCTTGAAGTCCTGAGTTTGATTTCTCCACCGGTGTAAAATATAGTGGACATGGTGGCACATACCTGTGATCCCAGTGCTGGGAAGGAGGAGGAACTTTGGGATTCACAGGTGGTGAGCTCTAGGTTCAACAAGAGACCCTGTCTCAAAGAAGAAGGTGGAGAAAGACTGAGGAAACTCCACAGACACATACATACCCACACACATATATACACACATGCAAGCATACACACACACACACACACACACACACACACACACACACAAGAAAAATTTGACCAAGTTACCAAATCTCTCTAAATTTCTGCAACAGCATAATGAAATTAACAATCCCCAATGACACAGTTATTGGTACGATGAAAAAGCATAGCAAGAGACTCAAGCAGAACTCTCAGCAGAGAACAAAGAAACAGGCTGGAAAGAGTAAAGCGTGGCCACTGCTGATGTTGGGGACAGTGGCGAGTGTAGTGAAATACATTAGCCTTCCCAGGGCAATGGCTGCCCTCACAATTCATCTAAGGGGTGGGGGGAACAAAGCAAAAGTACAACCTGCAAAGCACACAAGGATTGGGGTGAAATCTCAGTGTTGTGCCTTGCATGGGACTCTGGGAAATCATGACCTTGACAGAGAAGGTGGCCCCTTCCATACAGATTCAGGCCACAGTGAAGTCACACTTTGGCTTGGGATCCCTCAATAAACACCCAGTAAGCCTCCTGGTGACATCTGAGCTCCACGTTGAAGGGACATGTGCTTGGTTCATGTGGGTGTTTCCCTGGCACTCACAGTATGATTGAACCTAGATGAACATCCCATAATACTTGTTGGATATTAGCAGATGAACTCCTTGAGTGGGCATCAAATCCTACACTCTAGGGCTGGGGGTGTGGCTCAGTGGTAGAGCACTTACCTAGATGCTCAGTGCCCTCTGTCTCATTACTTCTCTGTAGAAATTTCTTTTTTTCCTTAAATATGTGTTTATTGTCCATAATGAGTTACATTATTCAGTGGGCAAACAATGAGTTGTTATCCCCAATTCCCCAATGCCCCCCTCCCCATCCCCAATCAGCTGGATATCCTCCTCCGTGGGCCGTCTGGATCAGTCCTTGTGGCAGGGGACCCTGGATAGCCTAGTACTCAATCCGGTCCTCCTGGCCCAAGTGTGTTGATAATGAAGGGTGCCATGCTTCTGGATAGTCTCCCCCACCACGGCTCTTACAATCTTTCTGCCCCCTCTTCTGCATAGGTCCCTGAGTCATGGTGGATGAGTATTAAGGCTGCTTTAAGGTTGTGAGTTTTGGGGTCTTTGTGTCGAAGATAGTTGGTTTCTGTCTCACTGGCTTATCCTGTGTAGATTGAATGTCTGTGGCTGTGGGTCCCTCGTTCCTCCCATCCTTCTCTGCAGGGTTCCATATGGATCCTCCAAGGTATGACTGTGGTGGCTCCTCTCTTGCCAGAATCTCAGGTATTGGCCTACGGTCGGTTGGTAGGGTTAGATGGTCCCCAGCTCACTCACTGCATCCTGAAAAATACAAGCACAATCTCCATCGGAGAGTGTGATCAGTGTAGGTTAACAAATATACACATTTCTGGATTACCTAGATTCTATTTTTAGTAGCCTCCCTGTCAATTGCTCCCACAGTGCATCTTGTCTCAGGAGCCCAAGAGTACGGGATCCGGTAATTATCGCCCTGAACCCAAGTTCCAGACAAGGGGTCCCCCTCACTAAGTGGAAAATTGGCCGAATTAGAAAGCTGATGATTGTCTCCCCCAGGCCCAGGCTCCTAGGTTGCACAAGTGCTCCTTTCTTGGTTTGCTGTTCTCTCCCAGTAGGGGGTGTGGTCAGCCTACTCATGACCCCAGATTGTTTTTCGTGTCAGTGGTCTCTGTTTACTCCAGCTGTTGTTGATCATTTTCCCCTGGTAGCCTGTGCAGTGCCTTCTAGCACTACACTAACTGCCTTCTGGGGGCTGGATACCATTCCGGACGTTGCAGGGTCTCTCGCTGCTGGTCGATGGCAGTCTGTGGTTTCTTCAGCAACAGGGTTTTGCCTCAGGCCTAGGGAGGGCACCCAAGAGCTTTGACAGAATTCTGTCATGTTGTTGGAATCTCATGAGTCGCTTTCGTCAACAGCTTAGTGAGGGAAGGAACCAGTGGATGGAACCAGGGGTTGTCCTGCTGCTCTAATTATTCACAGGCTTAGACTCTCTCCCCTACCACTCATGGCCCCTCTTGCCAGATGACACTACTTACTCAATAAGTTACAATATGCTCGTGAGGATTTTATGTTTTTGAACCTAATATGGTTTATCCTCAAGTTGAAGCCATTTCCCTCCTCCCATCCCTTACCCCTCATTCATAATCTCTCACTTCTTACTACTAGTCTGCATAAAGAACACAATTATCCTGGTTAAGGACCACATATGAGGGAGAATATGCGGCATCCGATTCTCTGTTCTTTTGAGTGTTCACTTAGTAAGATCTGCTTGAAGTCAGACCATTTTTTCCTAAATTTCAATATATCATTTTTCCTTTCAGCTGAGTAAAATTCCATCGTGTAAATATACCACAGTTTCTCTGTCCATTCCTCCATGGATGGGCATTTGGGTTGATTCCAATACTTGGCTATTATGAATTGAGGTGCTATAAATATAGTTGTACAAATGTTTCTGTGTCGAGATGTGACATCTTGTGGATAGATGCCTAGTAGAGGGATAGCTGGGTCCATTGGTAGTTCTATGTCTATTGTGTTCAAGAGTCTCCACACTGCTTTCCATAGTGGTTGAACAAGTTTGCAATCCCACCAGCAGAGAATGAGGATTCCTTTTTCCCCGCATCCACGCCAGCAACGATTGTTGTTGGTTTTCTTTATTATTGCCATTCTGACCGGGGTAAGGTGGTATCTCACTGTGGTTTTGATTTGCATTTCCCTGATGCTTAGTGATGCTGAGCACTTTCTCAGGTGAGAAAAGGCCATTTGTGTTTCCTCCTCTGTGAATTCTCTGTTGAGATCAGTGCCCCATTCTCTGTAGAAATTTCTATTTGGGCTAGAATAATCTACTCAGAGTCCCTAAGCCAGAAATATATTTTCCCACCTATGAATTTCTCCAGGCTATGACTTATTCAGATGCTTCTGCTCTTATAACCCCTGCCAACTTGCAGCATATAATACCTTTGAAGCCTAGAGACATCCTGTCTCCTCACAGGAGCCTCCACTGGCCACCAAACCTGAACACAAAAGTGGCCTCTCCTTGCTGTAAATATCTACATGACTCCACCAAGAAGCCACACAGGAGACATAAGCCATAGCTTCCTAGAGTGTTGTTAATCACATGATCAGCAACACTTGACTAATGAGATACATGAAAGTCATGTATGATGATACTGTAGTCAGTTCTTTGTTGCTGGGTTGAGCATTTAAACCAGACACAGTTTTTGGGAAGTTTATTTCAAGCTTATAGATCCGGGTTGGGGGCAGGGAGAAGTCCCATCAGTGGTGGGAGAAGCTGCTTTCCATACATCCAAGCAGAGAGAAACAACCAAACAGCCAGCAAAAAAAAAAAAAAAAAAAAAAAAAAAAAAAAAAAAAAAAAAAAAAAAAAAAAAAAAAAAAAAAAAAAAAAAAAAAAAAAAAAAAAAAAAAAAAAAAAAAAAAAAAAAAAAAAAAAAAAAAAAAAAAAAAAAAAAAAAAAAAAAAAAAAAAAAAAAAAAAAAAAAAAAAAAAAAAAAACGGCAGCAGGGAACTACAACAAGTGGACCCTGCAGAGTTGAAACCACTCTGGGTACCCTTGGGCTGGAATTCAGATCAGTCTCCAAACAGCACACCTTTGGGCTGGATCCCAAGATCCATCCCTAGTGACACCTCCTCTAGCTATGTGGCTGGAGACCCAATTACAAGCTTTAATAAAACATCTGAGTCTACAGGGGACATACATTCAAATTACTACAGATGAGCTATTTATCCTATAATCATTGCACATGCTCACTAACAAAAATAGAGATGATGGTAGGGAGCTCATAACCATGAAGCAATGTCTGAGGACCAAGGGGGGAAAAAAAAACGTGTTTGGTAGGAAGCAAACAGCTCTCAATGACATCTGCAATTAAAATAGTAAGATAGTAGGTACTCATCTTCAAGAGCTATGGCACATTACACAAACACACACATGCATGCATGCATTCATGCATGTAGACAAACACCAGTACATGCAATGTCAAGTGCCTGGGGAGTCATGGGGATAAAATTGAACAAACCCCAAGAGTTCGACATTTAGGTAGTCTTTATAAAGGACTTGGCAATTCAACTGTTTAGACAAACAAGCATAGGTTTATTTGTCTACTGTTATAGGTTAAAAGTAAAGTGTTTCCAGATGCTTATGTATTTGAACACTTGGTTCCTGGGTGTTTGGGGCGATTATAGAACCTTTAGGAGGTCTGGCATGGCTGACAGAGATGGCTCGCTGAGGTCAGACCTTTAAGCTGTAACCCAGCCATGATTCCTGTCTAGCTCTCTCTGCTTCTTGATTCACCAAGATGTGAACAAGCCACATTTAAAGCTCACAACACCATGGACAGAACTGCCCCAATCTCCATGCCTTTCCCACCATGATGAACTATATATTCCTTGAATTGTGAGCCAAAATAAGTGTCTCTTCCCTCAAGATGTTTCTGTCAGGTATTCCATCGCAGTGATGAGAAAATAACCAATACCTCTGCCTTTTATATTGCAAGTTCAAGGCCCAAGTTGATAGTAACTGAACACACATCTTATAATCTCCACAGGTGCTACTACAGAGCCTTGGAAATAGGCACTGAGAAAAAAAGACTATTAAACAAAGGTGTGCACTGTTCACAATATACATTGAGACTTTTTTGTCCGCCAAGTATGGAGAAATGTCTTATACTAGTCATGTGCTCCAGTTAAGTTACTTGGTCATAAATTTGGGTGCATTTATCAACCCTAGAAGCCTTCAGAATGGTGAGAAAACAATTTCCCTTGTTTCAGCCGCATGGGCTATAAGAGTCTGCTATGGTACCACCAGCTCTTTTAGGATTTAGGAGGTCAGAGGAAGGCTTTGAGATGGCTCCATAAGTAAAGTGCTTGCCATGCAAACATGTGAATCTCAGTTTGGGTCCCCAATACCCACATAATGTGTTGAGTGTGGTGGCACAGATATGTAATCCCAGCACTGGGTCTCATTGGCTAGTGTGGATTACTCAATCATGAGTTCTAGATTCAGTGAGAGACCCTGTCTCATGAAAATAAGGTTGAAAAGTGACAGAGGACAATACCTGACATCAACCTCTGGCCTCCACATGCATGCTTAAACACCTGCACGTACACAGGCACCCACAAATACATATGTGCCTGTATGCATGCAACTCACATGTACACAGAGTAAAATAATTCAAGAAGATATCAGAGGTGGAGTGTGGTATAATGGAGTCAGTGATGTTTATGTGTGTTGGGAGGATGAAACACCCCTCACCTTGTCAGGGAACAGTTACAACTAACCTTAACCTGACCCTTCCAGGGCTGCTGAGTGGAGTACTAAGGTCTGTATCCTTACATCTGGGTAGCTATGTCTCAAGCCTTCTGGAGGAGGCTGGGTGGGAAAAACTCCCCAGCAACAATCTGACCCTTTTGCCTTCCTCAGTTCTAAGAGTCTCTCTGCTAGCTAAAGGTCTCTGCCACTCTCTGAGTAGCACAATCCACCTGAAGTCCCATCGTCCTGTGTGCTTTGCCAAACGAAGTGAGTCAAGGAACCCTTCATCTGTGGAAAAGCTGAGACCCAAACCAAATGTGATTTGTTCTGCTTCAGCATTTCCTCAAATGACTCCATTAGGGGATGGCTGTGGCTCAGGGCTAATTAACTCATAATGGGTGCAACGCATCCTGGGATACAAGCCCAAAGGGTGTCAAGGGACCCTGAAGCCTCTGCATGCAATCTGGCCCTCTTCAAGATGGTGGTGAACATTTGGTTATGTCCAGTTATAAACAAAGCCACTTGTTCTGCACACAGAGGGAACTAGCCCTGTAGGAAGATCTCGAGAAGAAAATACAGCTTTTCGGTTGTTTTTTTTTAATAAACCATAAAACTACATTCTTACAAATTATTTACAACCTACATAATCTTTCTTTTCAATTTTAACTACTTTATATATGTGTAAAATAATGTGTGTGGGGCTGGAGAGATGGCTCAGCAATTAAGGCACTTGTGTGCAAAGCCTAATGATCCAGGTTCGATTCTCCAGTACTCATGTAAAGCTAGGTGCACAAAGTGGTGCATGCATCTGGAGTTTGTTTGCAGTGGCTGGAAGCCCTGGCACACCCATTCTCTCTGGCTGTCTCTCTTTTCTCTCTCTCTGCTTGCAAATAAATAAATAAAATATTGCTTAAAATATTTAAAATAATGTATGTATTTTGATCATAATCCTCTCCTTGTCCTTGTCTTGGCCCCCTTTCCCACCCGCCTCTTCCACTGAACTCATTCTTCTTCCCAATTAGTTCATCTTCTACTTTGGTGTGTGTGTGTGTGTGTGTGTGTGTCCTACCGATCTAAATTAGGACTGCCTCCATAAGCATAGGTAGGGGTTATTTACCAGAGCACATGCAGCCTACCAGTGGCGACAACGCTGCAGAAAATGTCTCCTGCTCCCCCAGCAACCACTCACTGGCAAGGACTCCTTAGGGCTGGATGGAGTTCTCATACACTCCTTCGTCATCCATGCTTTGTCTTAGAACAATTGAGTCTCCATGTCAGCACAGAAAATCTGAGTCAAGGGAACTAAGCGGAAGAGGGGGCAGAAAGAGTGTAAGAGCCATAGTGGGGGAGAATATCCAGAGACATGGCCCCATCAGTGACAACACACTAAGGGGGAGGGGAGCCTGGCTTCCTCCTGTGCTATCCATAACCCCCTACCCCATGGAATGATCCAGTATGCCCACCAAGGAGGATACCCGGTGGATTGGGGAACAGAGAGGAGGGAAATAGGGATACCAACATAATCTTTGCTAATATAATGTATCTAATTTTGGACAATAAAGATATCAATTTTAAAAAAAGAAAATAAAAATATTGGTTAGCCAGAAAAAAAAAAAGAAAAAGAAAGAAAGAAAATCTGAGTCGGACTTGTGAGGCTTAAATCCTGTATCTTAAGTCATATCCTGGACATAACTTTGGTTTATATCACTTTGATAGTTGAAAGGGCTAAAATCAATAGCCTCCCTGTTAGGATTAACAGAAGAAAGCATATACAGGGGCCAGCATGGAATGTAACTAGTATCTACTGCTCTGTTTGGGTGTCTTCCCATCGCTAAGAAAAGTCCAGAAACCCAAAATGAAGCTGTTAATTGGGTAATCTACATCATTATTTGGAGCCTCAAGGGCTCAACCAGGAAGATACAAAAGGCCTAAGAGCTGTCTCCTATGTTGGGCACAATTATCATCCTTGGACACTGGAATATATCATAGAAAAAAGAAAGACCAATTAAACGCACCATCTAGGGTGATTTCTAAGGAACGCACATAGGATGCATTTGATGTCCAGTATCAAGAAAGAGATTTTAGAAGACCCATATTTGGTTCTGCCCTGGCAGCATTTAAATACTTGGGGAGGAGATTAACATACACGAACAATTCGGAACTGATTCCAGAGATAAAATGACAAAGGATAGGCCCTGTGGACCCCCCTTGCTGACAGGATGTCTTCATATCACCCAGAATGGAGCAGTCAGAAACAGTGAATGGATTTCTACTCATCTCTTCATGTTCTCTGGTGCCGGCCGGAGAAAGGAGGACAAAACTCACTCTTTCACGTGAGAAGTGAAGTCTGTGGAAGGAAAGAGAGAAAACCACACTCTTCCTTCAAGGTTTGTCTCTGGCAGCAGCTTGAGAGGAAGCCCTTCTGGATGCTCTGAAGGAGATGGTGGAGATGGTGCTCCAGCCTTGGGACCCAGGGCATTAGAGCCTCATCCCACTTCTCAGACCTGCACAAGACCTCAAACGCCAAGGCCTTGCAGAATGGCACATATGGCCCCACACTCACCACACACCCCTGTGATGGAGAGGCTTTTGTGCTAGTCCTATTGGGGCTCTCATTCTGTGCACCTCACATCATCTGTGCTTCTGGGATGAGGGGGTCTACGGGACAACCAGCCTTTGGGTCCCCTCTCACCTCCAGCTCAGAGTTCAGTTGCCAAGTTCTCAAGGCAGCACAGATGACGTTAGGTGACCTCGCTTTGAAATAGCTTCCTCATTTGAGAAAGGACTGTGATTTGTCACCAGGCCTTCTCTTTATATGGGGGATGACTCCACCCTTCTTGATGATGGTGAGGACCAGAGATGGAGTAACTCACACATGACCATAATGCTGTGATTTGCGTCTCCAAGAAGAAAATCAGATCAACCTCTTCTCAAACTGAAGGTTTGACTGCTTCCAGACGAATTGACATGAATGAAATCCATGTGTTGGGATTTGAAAGAGAAGCATCATCCACAGGCTTATGCTTCCAGCTATGGAACTGTTTTGGAAGATTGTGGAAACTTTAGGAAGTGGAGCCTCGCAGGAGCAGGTATATCCCTGGGGACAGGCCTCGAAGCTTTATAGCCTGGCACTCACTTCCTGCCTTTTCTCAATTCCTGACTGCAGACACGGTAAACCAGTCACTTCACACCTGCGGCCATGCCTAACCCGCCATGATGGGGTGTATCCCCTCAAACTGTAAGCCAAAACAAAACCTTCCTCCCTCAAGTTGCTTCTTGTCAGGTCTTTATTTGGTCACAACAATGAAAAATATTAAACAATAAGCCATGCCCATGTAAAAAATATATAATAAAACAAAACCAGTATCCTTTTTACAGAATGAAATGGCAGAGCAAATGGCAGAATGCTGTGGGAAGGACAGTGGCCCCCAAGACATGTGCAAAGACAACGGCTGTGACTAAATTTGGGGGAAAAGGTCTTTGCAAATGTGATCATTTTAAGGAGTTTGAGGTGAGCTTTACCATCAGGCTCAGATAGGGCAGGGAGAAAGCTGATAGGTTTGTTGTTGTTGTTGCTGTTGTTGTTGTTGTTATCTTTTGTTTTGTTTTGTTTTGTTTTTTACTCAGAGGGCTGGCCCAAGAAGGGCCAACATAACTAGATAAGTCAAATTGGGGAAGAAATGGGGTGCTGGCACTGAGGGAAGAGACAGGATCAGACGCTGAATTCCAGTTCTGCCAAGGCAGGCCAGGTGACATCTCTTTGTTTAGACCTTTCCCTAGCTGATTACCAATCCAGAAAAAAAATTACCTTCCTCTTACTTCTCCCTCCCTCCCCTGGGGCCCTAGAAGGCAGTACAGCCTGCAGCGCCTTGATTTTGGCTTCAGCCTCCAGAGAAGCTGCTTTAAGCCCCCAGTTGTGATATTCCCCAGCAGTATCAGGACTCAGCACACGGGGTGTCCAGAGACATAGGTTGCCCTCTCTAAACCTCAGTTTCCGGGACATAAAGGGACAGAACTACCTTCAACAACCTTCAGGATTAGTCACTAGAAGTCTGGATTGTGTAGCAACCCCTTGGGTAGAAGATCCAGGGATATCCCAAGTACACAGCAATCCCTGAAAAGCTAGGGCTCACCCTCTCCACCCAACATTATACCTGCTGAGTGGAAGCCCACTTTGTAGGTGTCTGTCCTCTATAAGGTCTTTGCAATGATTTACAGAGCAATTTAAAAATAATAATTATTGCTGGAGCAGTGACAACAGGGCAGGAAAAAGGCCTCAGCTCCCAGAAGGCTGAGCCAGGGAAAGGCAGCCCAGACCCTGTCTCCTGAGCACACTTAAACCATTGAAGAATTATGAGGGGAAAGTGTTGGGTTATTTCTTGGCAGGGTTTTTATTTGCTCAGGCAGCCCATTAGTACTACTAGGTAGCCCAGTTTTCACATTGACATGTTTTATTGTATGTTAATGACATTTTTAACCTAGTGATTTATCTCTTATCTTTATATATCAGAAACCTGTCCATTTGTGTATCAGTGTCCACATGATATCAAAATGTACCTGCTGGAAATATTAACACCTGATTCATCAAAGAATAAATGTTTGCCCACCTTATGGATGCATTGCTGGTTTGATTTGGCTACATAAAGAGTTGGTCAATACCTTCAGTGACTGGAGAAAACAGAGTGGAATAATAGTTCTAGGCATCATGTGTGAGCACTTACTAAGTGTGAGGCACTCTACTAAGCAGTTAAGTGTTAATTCAAAATTAAGAAGATGACCTTGTAAATTAGGGAAATAAGACTCAGAGATTTTAAATGACTTGTCCAAAGTCATACATTGCAAAACTGGTACCCAACAAGGTTTTCCTGCTCCAAGACTTGTGATAGTCACATCTTATAAGCTGTAAAGTCATGGGACCTGGCATGTAAGGGAAAACGATGGAGCAGCTCAGGCCTTGGAGGACCTGGAGGAAGAGTAACCACAGAGCCTTTGTTACTAGACATGTTTTGCTTTAACAGAGATATGGATTGAACTTAGGATCTGTCGATAGAAATTAAGTCGATTTAGTGTGTATATTTGTGGGGGGCATGCATTTATGTATGTATGTGTACCTATGTGTATGCATAAGTTTGCACACATATATACTTGTGTGTGTACAGTGTGCATTGTATATTGGGAGGACATATGTGTTTTGTGTGGCTGTATGGGCATATGTATGCTGCATGCGTTTGCATGCTATGTTGCACATGTGCATACCCTGTACATATGTGCATGTGTCTGAAGGTGAGAGAATAGGTCGCTGCACGAACTGTAGTCATCAGTCCTCAAGGAGAGTGCTTGCTTTATGCTCATGAAAAGAAAGTAATGAACAATAATCCACATGGTGCAAATACTATGTTTTTTCAGGATTTCCTCAAACAACTTCTACCTGTGGGACTCCTCTGAGCTTGCTACTCTGCTTGAGGAGAGAGAGGAAATGTGTATTTCCATGGAAAAGTCTCTGCTCAGACACAAGACAGGCACCCACTCAGATACAGGGCAGAGACCTGCTCCAGGATAGGTGTGGATTTCCACTAAGGACAATACTGGGTGTTAATTCCTCACATGCAATTCCATCCTGAACCTGTGGGACAGAGAAAGACGGACAGCAGGCATGTGATGTGGTAGGGCAGAGTGTCTGGACGTCCCCATGGGACGTAGCAGAGGAGAGGAGGAAGCAAGGGCCAACCGTCCACCCACTGCTTCTGCTCAGCACATCAAAGAGCACTGGTGCTTATGTCTTTCAGGAATTTGCTGACTCTGTGTCCCAGCTGGTCACACAGAAGTTCCGAGAGCTGACAGTTGGCCTGACGTCTATGTATACCCGCCACAAAGCACTGGCAGGAATCGTCATGACCAAAGGTAACCACACTTCCTTTTTCTGTGCGGATTTCCATCTCCACAGAAAGAAACGTTAGTATTGACCAGATCCTGGAGGCCATAGGATTCTTCTCTCCCATGAAGATGGGATGTGGAAAGACAATAGAAAACTCAGAGAAGTCAGTCACCCAAGTTAAACACATTGGCAATGATGGTCAGAATAGCCCATGGAAACCCATGTCTGTACAAGTGAATCCTGGTATCCATGAACCCCATTAGGTATTTCCTCACACTCCAGAATGATACTGGTGTTCCAGTGTTTGCAGTATAGACCAGTGTTTCCAGGTTCTTGGTTTCTTATATGAGAACTGAGAAGCCACACACCAATGGTAAATCAGCAAGAAGTGTTGCTAGACAGCAAAATGAAAGTATGAGCTGGATACACTGTGTGGGAGCCGTGGGTTGCTCGAGCTAGTGTTCTCAGGGGCAGCTGGCTACTGTAGGGGACTCTCCTTCATGCCTGCAGGAGTAGAAGTTGGTTACAAAAGGTGGAATACAGGTGAAGCTTCTGCTTTGATTGACAAGGTTGGTAAGCAACCATCTGTTCACTGCACATGTCCTTTCCCAGGATGATCTGATTTTTAATCGCATTCATGCCCAATCATGCATAAGCATAAGATGGTAAATAGGGGCTTTCCCCTAAAAGTTCCCTTAAGGGATGACTTAAGGGAACCCCCCAAGTCAGTCCAGGCTGAATTAGCCCCCTGCCTCTAATTCCAAATATGTTTCCAGGGAAGTTACCAAGCCCTTTCATTGTTCGGTGTGCAGTGTCCATGCAGTGCAATGCAGGGGAGGGTTCCAGGTGCTAAGTGCATTAGGAAAGGGGCTTGTATGTAGCTCAAGCCAAATGGAGTCCAAGGTTGCTGAGCTATCCCTATGCTTAAATGAACTGCAATCAGATGCCAGACTAGGACAACATTTAAGCCCTTAGAACCTGAGAAAAGGAAGTGCACTCTCTCTCCTTGACACCTCTAAGGTACCCAAGACTAGCGACTGGTGTCATCACTTCTACAGAAAAAGTATATTGCCATGGGTTCCCACAGCAGGAGCAGGAGCTAACTTAGACAAGGGAAGTAAGGCATGGGATGGCCTTTTCAAGGAAGGCTGGTCGTCAGAGTATCTTATTCCCTTCAGAGAGGGTATCCATGGGCATGGCTCAGTGCCCACTCCACATATTCACTCCCACCAGTTAGGGATATGAGGAAGGGGAGGGAGAGGATGCCAAAAGGGAGCATTGGGGACACAGAGGAGCAAAGAGGGGACAAAAAGGAAGAGAGAACAGAAGGTACACAGGGCACAGCAAGGAAATTCAGTTAGGAGTCAAGAGGTCACTTCAGACTCAGGGTGGACACTAAAGGACACCAGGTGATACCAGAGGAACCCAGATAGAACACAGAAGACAAAAAGAAGGAAGGAAGGACTCAGAAAGCATAGATAGATATAGAGGACAAAGAGAGATGTGGGTGACATAGGAGACACAGGACACATTTCAGAGAATCTGTCCCCTGAGCGTTCTAAGCCCCTCTTGCTGGAGCATAAACTACTGGATAATTATTCCTCTTCCTGTTCACACTGCCATCCTGAACTTCTCTCAGAGATGGAATGCTGTGATAGAAAGTATGAATGACCCAACCAGGAATGAAACAGTCAACCCTAATGGGAGGTCACTTCTGTAATACCGATGGCATTCAGGTTTGTAAACACTTCTAATTACTAACCTATTGTAACTAACCAACTGGTTATGTGAATGGTTATCATAAAAAATGATTTTACACTCATTTTTATATCTCTGCATAAGTATGTGATTTCTAGGACTGATGTCCAAAAATATTTTACTTTAGTTACAAAAATCAGTGAAAAAAAATCAGATAATTGGTATATTTTTCCTATACCCCCCAAGGGCCACTCCAGTCTTTAAGAACAATGGAACAGGAACAGAAGCCCTCAGGACCCTGACTTAGAAATGGCACAGGGCATGTTATTTAGCCTGTCCAGTTCAGGCACCATAGCAAAAAAAGAAATAAGAATGCTTCCTCACAATGTAATCTGTTGAGTAAGATAAAGTACATCAAATGTTTGAAAGGTGAAAATTACTTCATAAATGGAAGATCCTGTTCTAAGCCAAAGCTATTTGCTTTCATCAATGATATCATTGCATATGGTGTCGTGCATACAACTAAGCCACGAGGTTATTGTCCTCCTTTCCCACACTTGACAGGGTTTGCCTCACAAAATAGGAAATATGCTACATTGAGGGATGAATCCACTTCACCCAAGAGTGCCACTGCTGCACGGGACCTTGTTCTACCAGACACCAAGCAGCCATTAATCTCTGTACATTAAGCACCAAGTTCTGTGCCCAAAAATGCAAGGAAAAGACTGTGTCCCGCTTAGTGTCTAACAACCCATCAAGAAAGTGCTATGATAGGGCCAGGACAGGGATCTAGCACTAAATCACTTAGATTTGGTTTCCAGCTCCGCCCACAAGCTCTGTGACCTAGGCCTGTCACCTGGTCTCTCTAGGACTCAGTTAAAGGAACACCTACCTAATAAAGTTATAGTGTACTTGGAAAGAGGCCTAATCCATAGTCATTATTGTTATTTAGTATTAAACATGGTACCTGTGAATCTACAGGTTATTTGTTGAGTGCCAATCATACCAGGTTCTGGGGAAACAGCAGAGTATAAAATGTAACATGTGCCTGCTCTGATATTCATAATTTTTAATTTAATACAAAAACATCCTTTGAAAGGGCTGGGAGAGGATTGGAGAGATGGCTCAGCAGTTAAGGCACTTGCCTGCAAATCCTAAGGGACCTGGGTTCAGTTCCCCAGTATCCACAAAACAAAATGCTGTATGCATTTGGAGTTCATTTGCAGTGTCAAGAGGCCTTGGTATGCTCATATTCTCTCTCTCTCTGTCTCTGTCTCTCTCTCTCTCTCAATTTAGAAATAAATAAATAAAACATTTAAACAGGCTAGGAGATAACTCAGTGAGTAAAGTTTCTGCCTTGTATGCATGAGAGCCAGAGCTTGACCCCCAGAACTTATATAACACTACTGGACACAGTAGCATGTACCTGTAACCCCAGTGCTTGGGGATACAGAGACAGGATCCCTGGGGCTCATTGACTAACTAGGCAGTGAGCTTCAGTCCAATGAGAGACTGTCTCAAATTGAAGTTTCATCCTTCAATTCAGTGTTCCTGAGAATGGCACCTGGGGTTGTCCTTGTGGCCTCCACATGCACAGATGCATATGCACACACATATGAACATACATGCACACATATACTCACCACATATGTGGGCACAGAAGAAGAGAATCCTAAAAGAGAGTGTACACAGATTCGCAGGATGGATTATCAAAACTTGTCACTTCCATCACTCAAAATCAAGTCACACTGAACTCAAGTTCAACTTGAGTTTTAAATGTTTCCAATGATGTTCCCCTACATGGGTGGACAAAGCTGCTTCCAGAAGCCAAAAGGTATTCACTGAAAATCCCAGCGTCAAGCATGAGGTACCCCTTCCAGTGGGTTGTTTATCAAGGAGGCCACAGAGCCTCCTAATTTAATACTGTTTATTGCCATTGCTCTTGGTTGCCCACCAAAACTAGATGATGACTTCCTATTGCCAAAGATAGCACATCCTTCGGTGTCAGGAAATAAAGAAGCCAAGCTGAGGCTGGAGAGGAAGCTCAGTGCATAAGGTACTTACCTGAAATTTGAACTCAAGTTCAAGTCATGTTTACAACTAAGCTTTCTTACATAGCTTTTGATATACCCTAGTATTTCAAAAATACCATTTCTTATTTTTATTTTTTTGCTAGTTGTGGTGGTGGATTGAATGTGAATGTATGTCCCCCATAGCCTCAGGTGTTTTGTTAAAATTGAGTTTGCAACTTCAGCCTAGAGCAGGCAGATTCCTGCTGGGGAAGGGGGGTATGCCACTGGGGGTGGATTTGATTTCCATCCCAAAGGTGTGTGGAGAGAGCAGTTTGAGCTCTGGCTGTGCTTGCTTGCTGCTTTTGGGTGTTTGCAATCTGTGAAAAGGATCCGTTTCTTCCACCTTTGATGGAACTTCCCCCAGATCTGTAAGCTTAAAATAAACTCATTCCTCCCATAAACTGTGTCTGGTTAGATATGCATCCCAGCATTGCGGAACTGACTACAGCTCTAGTATACAAAGAATCGTGCTTCATTATGGCATTTTAAAACAGAATTTGTTTGTCATTTCCCTCCCCCATCCCACTCCTGTTCCCCTCCCTTATGTAAAGGAAATGAAATTATAAATTATAAATAAATAATAATTCACAGGAAAATGGATGGAACTGGAAAGCATATTATTATGGGGTAGCATAGGCTACAAAGATGTGGATGAGGAGCTGGAGAGATGGCTTAGGGGTTTATGCACTTACCTACAAAGCCTAACAACCTGAGTTTGATTCTCCAATACCCACATAAGCCAGATTCACAAAGTGGAACCTGCATCTGAAGTTTGTCTACAGTGGCTAGAAGCCCTGGTGAGCCCATACTCTCTCAGATTATATGTATATGTATATGCATATAAATCAATAAATGATGTGTATGGGAGATAAACTTTATGAATGATGCCTTTATGAATGAGATAAATTTTATGAATGATGATGGCTGGAATAGTTCAGTCAGTAAAGTGCTTGCCTCACAAGCATAAGAATTTGAGTTCAAACCCCAGGTCCCATGTACAAACATCCAGGCTGGTGCCATCTCAGTACTGGGGATGTGGAGTCTGAGGGCTCACTGGCCAGACAGTCTAGCTCATGCATCTTCCCCTCCAGGCCCTGATGCTTCTAAAGAAACCCACGTGGCCAAAGGTAAGAACTCAGAAGTTCCATAGTCCAGTTCTGCCCTTCCCATTACCTTCATGACTTTAGGAGTGTTTTCCTCCGGGACTTATGTTTAAATCTTTCTTTTTCCTAGCCTGGTCTATAAAACAAAGTCAAAAACCATGTTTTTTTTAAAGTACTCTTCCCCATGTAAGCTAACATGCACCTTTAATCACTCCACAAATATAGACAAATATAGACGTGCCTTGAAAATTAGCCTAGTGAAAGTGAAACTCATAAAAATTGTTCAGAATAACTGTTATAAATGTTAAGTCCTCCTAGCTAAATTGCCAGGCCTATTTTATTGAGGAAAATATCAAGGTCCCAATTAATTCAGTGATGAAATAATCCCGAGCTGGGAAGATGGTTCAGAGAGTAGAGCACTTGCTACAAAAGACCTAAGTTTAGATCCCCAGCACCCACATGAAATGTTGGGTGAAGTGGCATGCACCTCTAATCTCAGCATTTAGAAAGGCAGAGAGTAGAGCATCCATGAAACTTCTGTCTAGTCTGGCCAGTGAGTCACAGGCTCAGTGAGAGAACCTGTCTGAAAAAAAAACGAGGTAGATAGCAATTGAGAAAGACACCTTACATGGACCACTCGCCTACACATATACACACATGTGCACATACACATTTACTTTATCCAAACACATACCAACATGCTTATACACCCCTGAACACACATACACACAATGAGAGATTCCTGAATTCTTTCAAGTTCTAAAATGTAGACTGTGCTCTGTTACACAGATTTACTCTGAACCTAAAATGAGCTTGGGAGGTAAAAAAATCTTCCTGCTTTGTCCACGCCATGTTTCCGGCTTGAACAAAGATCACGCTATTGTGTCCAACCAGGTAAAGCTGATATCTAAATGCTACTCTCTCATTCGCACTTGACAAATCATGACAGTTCAAAGACAAGTGAAGCTTCTCTTCTCATCGTGAGTATTTACTGTGTGTCACCTTCACAGGGGCCTCGTGGAGTCCTGACATAAGCAGTTTATTCCCCGAGTGCCCCAAAACTTCTTCCTTTCCATTTTTTTCTCCCTTGAATGACTACATATCACTTTGATCTTAAAATTAAGCAGAGCCTTTTTATTTATATTTACTCAGGTTTGAGGAAACAAAAAAAAAAAGCTGAAACAAAGGAGATAGACCAAAAAATACCTCAAGAAGCATCATACCATGATAAAAGATGGTAAATCATCACCATGATTTCAAGGAATTGATCTAAACAATTGTTATATCTCGTGATCTGTCCAGGCACATTAAAATTCATAGATGCCAACATCCCAAAACACTAAGGACTGCTGATGGGCGATTGATTTGAAATCTTTGGTTGAAACTGTTTAGACTACAAATTGCAGGAGAGATTTTACTGCCCCTCCGGCTGACCCATGTGTATAGCTTGAACACTGACCCATTATACTAAACACCTCTCTTAAAGATAAAAGAAGAGAAAATCAGTCCCCAACTGGACATTTATCCCAGCCCAACCCCATTTGTGGCTCATTTAAAGATAAATACTTTAGAATAATTCACAAGGTGCCAATGAAAATCTTCAAAGCTAAATTAGCTAAGGAGAGAAGCCATCGTTCTAACCACATGCTATGTTCTCACAGAATGCCTTACTCTATTCCTTATCAATGAGGAGGTGTTTAGGAGAAAATATAATTAAACTGCGGGTCTTTTTAAATAGAAACATAATAGTGTTGGTGAAAGAAAGGAAGGAAAAGACAGGGGAGGGGAAGAAAGCAAAGGGCAGGGGAAGAAAAGAAGGGGAGGGGGAGAGGTAGGAGGGGAGGGAATGGAAGGAGAGGAGAGGGAATGGGAGGGAGGACAGGGAATTGGAAGGGAGGGTAGAGAAGGGAAGTGAAGAAAAGGGACTAATATCTTCTGCTTGTCTAAGTGCCAGTCAACGTTCCAGGCTGTTTAAACCATGGTATCTTACCCAACAAGCTGAAAATACTGCCACATTCACCTCAGTACTCTCTCACTCACACACTCATTTGGTTAAGCTTAGGAAGGAAGGAAGTGAAAGAGGGAGGGAGAGGAGGAAGGGGGAGGATCAAGCTTCAGGGTACCACTGTGCATTATCCATGAGCAAGTGAGGTAATTAGCATTGCCTGAATCCCCTTCTGGGTGGCCTGAGGTAAATATATATATAATATATATTCTGAAGAGCTTGTGCTAATTAATGACCAAGTGTGCAAAGTGGGTAAAGTTGTAGTCCTTTGAAGTCGTCTGGACTTTGAAATCCATGAACTTGGGATCATGGTGCATACTCTCCTTCTCTAATTGACCCTATGTTTAAATTATCAAGATTTTTCTCCCCACATTGGGTGGCATTGGAAGAGCTGCTGTCTAGTAAATACTGCAGGAGAAACTGTGTTCTAGATAGCTCTGTGTTAGAATTTGAGGGTATTTGTGCTGAAGAAATCCAGTGTCTAATGGTTTAGCACATCGTGGTAGTCAACTTTCCATCACTATAATGAAAAGCTAAGAACACCAGAATACAATGAGAAGGGGTTAATTTTGGCTCCTAGTTTTAGAGGTTCTGGTACATAATATCCACGGACCTTGTGACATTCTGCTGCGACAAGGTAGGAATAGCACTTGGCAGAAAAAAGCCATTCACCTCACAGGTGAGCAGGGAGCAAAGAAAGAGAGGAAGAAACTGGGATCTCAATATCCCCTTTGCAAACAAACAGTGGTGGTTTGAATGTAAATGTTCCTCCAAGCCTCCCGTGTTTGGGATTAAGTTTCTTTCTTAGTGCCCAAGTGGTGGAGCATTTGAGAGGTGGAGCCTTGCTAGAGGAGGTGTGTCGCTGCAGGTAGACCTTGGGGCTGAGGAGGCTAGCCTATGTGTATTCAGAGCCTGTTCATGTTTGCAATTCTCTCTCTGCTGTGGATGTGTGATGAAGTGAGCCAGCTTCCTTCCTGTTTGAAACTGTAAACCTGAAATAAACTCTTTTCTCCCATAAGCTGTTTATGGGCAGCAACATGAAGCTAACTGCTACACAGAAGCCCTTCCTCCCCAACATACCTAAAGATTTCCTACTAAGCCACACTTATAAACATTTCCACGACCTCCCAATAGCACCAAGTCTTTGAGGGATATATCCAAACTATAGCACACAGCAAAACTGAGGTCTCCTGACTTCTTACCCAATGCCTCTGTAATTATGACAATAATTGTGCTGGGAAGAAGGCTCAGAAGAGAAGTGCTTGTTTTGTAAGCATGGGGACCTGAGATCAGATCTCCAGAAGCCAAATCAAATGTCAGGTAGGGTAGGATGCACCTGTAATCCCAGTGTTGGGGAGAAGGAGATGGGAGGAGCCCTGAGATGTGCTGGCTAGCTAATTTAGCCAAATCAGTGAGATCTGGGTTAGTAAGAGTCCTTGACTCAAAAAAAGAGAGAGAGAGAGAGAGAGCTGAGAGGATGACTCAGTGATTAAACACACTTACTGTACAAACCTGACAACTGAAATTTATAGCTTCAGAACCCATCTAAAGCCAGACACACGTACATGCATGCCTATAATCCCGATACACCTACAGAAATGGGAAGTAGAGTCACGAGAGTCCCAAAACTCATGTGCAAGAGGTTCTGGTATCTGTAGAGGCAAACAGTAAGGAACGTGAGGAGCAACATACCAAGGTTATCCTCAGATCTCCATGTGTGCCCATATATACACATATCATACACCACACACATATACACAAACACACAAACATGACTGTAGCAGTCTGAGCTCTGGGATTGTCCTGGTGATGGTCAGCTACAGGAGTAATTCATAAGAAGCCAGGGTCAATGGGAGAAGAGAGAAGAAGTGGGAGAGAAGAGGGGATGGGAGGGGAGGAGAAGACAGGAGAGGAAAGGAAGAGGAGACAGGAGAGGAGAAGAAGAGGAGAGGAGAGAAGAGGAGAGGAGAAGAAGAGGAGAGGAGAGGAGGAGAGGATAGGAGAGGAGAGGAGGGGAGGAGAGGATAGGAGAGGGGAGAGGAGAGGAGAGGAGAGGAGAGGAGAGGAGAGGAGGGGAGAGGAGGGGAGGGGAGAGGAGGGGAGGGGAGAGGAGAGGAGGAATTCACAATAGTGGGCTGTGGGGTTGGCTATTTGGTCTAAAATCAATACATAACTGTGTCACTGGAACAATAATCATGGAAAAGTTTTAACTGGCATGAACTGAGATTTGAGGGAGAAGCATTCCACCCAACTCTGTTAAGAAAAGAATAGGAAGTTGACAGAGTACAAATCAGAAGGTATGGACCTCACAGAGCCTGAACCAGAGTTTCCCTTTGAACAGTTTCAGATGCAATCCTATATCTTCTTAAAAAAAAGAGAGCAAGCACAGACAACAAAAACAGGAATGCCAAGTAGTTGCTTATAGACAGAAAGCATGACCACTTGAAATATTTTGCCCATGAATTATGCATGAGCTGTGGCTTTGCGCCCTCATTATTTCTGGTTTTAGCACCATTGAAGAGACCTTGTCAGTTACCCTCATTGCAGCAAAGAAAAGACTCCTCATCGATCAAACCAGGTATTTTGTTTTTGCTCCTTTGATATAAAAGAATGAGTTACTAATGAGGTGAAGAGTGTGATCGGCCCAATCCAAACAGGGAGATAAATAGATTCTTCAATCTATTAATTGCAGAGTTCATCATCATTCCACTTCTTTCTTGAGGGCAAGATGAAGGCATTGAATATATTCACTGGGTTAAAAAATTACCATATTTATATCCAGTGAACTCTTTGCAATGTTGGTGTCTGCTGTCATAACTAATAACATCCTCATAAACTTGTCTGGTCACCTTACTTTTTTCAATGCATGCCATGTACTGCCTTCAATTCTAAGCATTTTAAAGTTGTATCAGTTAAGAACATGTACAACTTCAAGAACTTATTTGCCATAGCTTAAACCATTTTTCATTAGTGTCAAATAACTGTCAGACTGGACAGTGGCAACAGGCCTATGAGAGATTTGGGGTGTGCACATCCTTGGGGCTCCCTCAGCCAGGAAAGGTCCCCCTGTCAGCCCAGGGTAGCAAAGGAGATTCGTCCTATAAATCCCTGCTGGCTGCCACTTTGCCACTTTGCTACTACAGTTATATGAGTGGCTGGAAAGGAAGAATTTTATTCTTAAGTCTCTAGAACAGAGCCAGAAAAGGGAGGAGAGATTGGAACCAGGTAATGAGACAGCACATACACCAACAGTACACATTCATATCTCATTGAGCCTCAAATATCTTAGTTCCCAAATTTTAACACTGAGTAATCATAATTATTAGCTATGATGGGAATTGTATAAAATGGTAACAGGAGATACTGCTGGGAGTTCCTTATCCACAGTCCCCTTAGAAGTTAAATCTGGGATTTAAAAAAAATAATTTGGGGCTTGAATGGACAATGGCCCAATGGGTGATTCACTTGTTATGCAAGGTGTGAGTGCCTGTGTTTTGCCCCATAAATGTCAGGTGGGCATAGTGGCCCAGTTGTAATCCTGTTACTGGGGAGGCAGAGAAGGGCATACTCTGGGGCAACTTAGCAAGCTAGAATAGTTGAATTTATGAGCTCTAGATTTAGTAAGAGACACTGTCTCAATAAACACAATAGACAGTAATTGAGGGAGACACCTAACATCAACTTCTGGCCTCCACATGCACACACACACACACACAAATCGTTAGAGAAAATATCAGGCATACTGTTTCATGTAGACCAATTAAGTCTAATGGTAAAAACATGAATATTGATGCATTTGCTTGTGTGCACACTGAGTGAATCACATCCCAATTCTTTCTGCCCTCTGAAGAGTGGCTGGTGTGTTTGAGTTACAGCAAGTGACAGGCACATATGAGACCATGTGAGGTGGACTAACCCAGCTCTAACCAGCAAACCATACAGCCTCCTGCTAGAGAACCATAAAACACTTACTGCTTGTTTTATGTAGGTTTGGGGTATTTAACTCAGGTCCTCATGTTTGCAAGACAAGCATTTCACTGGCTAAGTTATCTCCTCAGCTCCCTCAGATATTTTAATTTAAATTTTATTGGCAACTCTAATGTATGAGCATATTGCAAACTGGTTGTATGAAGCATCACAGAGGAAGTGGTGGATGAAATATGAGTGCTGCTCTCACTGCTGGCCTGAGAACCTCCAGGGAAATGGCTGTAGACACTGAGGAGAATCAAAACCCATCAAAGCAGAAAATAAGAAGCTGCTAAGATCTCGACACTAAAGGAGGCTTCTAACACACCTCTAAGGCTCAGGGAACATTACATAAGAGAGGAGGAGGGTGTAAGAGCCACAGGGTGGGAGAGGCCCTCAGAAGTTCCTGAGTTTTG
Source organism: Zapus hudsonius (assembly GCA_004024765.1). Taxonomy (NCBI): domain Eukaryota; kingdom Metazoa; phylum Chordata; class Mammalia; order Rodentia; family Dipodidae; genus Zapus; species Zapus hudsonius. The sequence goes on from PVHP010003717.1 coordinate 30,673, forward strand.
ACTTTTGCAGAATATACCATGGGTTGTATTCATAGGGTGCGTAATCTTTTCAGGTTGACTTATACTACCTAGTGATCTGCACTTCCATTTCCTATGTGTCTTTTCATGTCTTGACAATAATTTTCCTTAGTGCTGAATAAAATCCCCTTGTGTAGATAGTAATGTATCGATTTGCCTGCTGAAAGGTATCAAGGTTGTTTCCATGTTTTGTGAGTTATGACTAGAACAGCAGTAAACACGCATGTGCAGTTCTTTGCTGTTTTACTCTCAATCTGGATCCGTTTGGCATCTATCCTGGCGCATGGTGTAAGATAAAGACGCAACTGTGTTTCTCAGATGGCTCTTCATTAATAAGATCCCATTCACTGAAAAGTGTCTCTTTGCCCTGGTGGCTTGAAATGTTACCTTTATCCTGTACTAAATTCTCATATGTATTTGGGTGGATTCCTAAACTCTCTCTGTTACACTTGTCTCACGTCATGCATCAGTTCCACAGTATTTGTTATTGAACTTTGGCACCTGCTTGATATCTACTAACATTTGCCACTACTTGGTCCTCTTTGTCAGAATTCTCTGGGTTTCCCTGTAGAATCAACTTGCCTGGTTCAAAAAAATAATAATTAAACTCCATTTTTGAAATCAGGTGTCTTTGTCCAGAATAAAGCACTTTTTGCTGCTTTTATTGAAATAATATTAACCTTATAAATCAATTTAGAGAGAATTCATGGTGTCAACTCTTCCTACCTAAAAATTACAGCATGTCTTTCTGTTTCTTCAAATACTGCTGATGTCCTTCGGTGGGGGGCTTGAAAGCTTCATCCCTCATTGTTCTTGCTCCTTGCTTGTTAAACTGATTTCTATTACCTTGTTTGTAGCTATGATAAATGGAGTTGTTTTCCCTTTATGGTTTCTCTCTAGTTGTTTTGTGTATATATGAAAACTATTGATTTTAGTATATTAACTCTGTTCTCTATCTCTTATTGTTTCTGGCAGTATTTCAACTGGATTCTCCTGTGGTTCCCACATAAGCAGTCATACGCAGCATGTTCAGACAGTGCTTATATTACCTGCTCCTTTCCAATTACCAAACCTCGAGTTCCTTTCTCTTATTGTGTAGATAATAACTTCAGCAGATGTTACATAACAGAGCTACAATGTGCCTTCGTGGCATTTTCCTGAGAGTAGCAAAAATCTCCCCAGGGTTTCTCCATTAAGCATGATGGTGTTGATGATGAAGTGGGGGAGGGGTGAGTGTAAAATCACACTGGAAAAAAAACATTTATTCTACTTCATTGAATTTTCATCCAAAGTCATGGTAAGCTCTTGTCAGATACCATTTCACTGTCTCTGGTTACAATAATATTTTTGTATTGCATTTTAGTGTAATCTATGTTCATATTATGGAAATAAGGCTAGCTTATGCTGATGAGCTTTATTATGATTTTGCACTGTTGTTTGATGAATAATAGCATTTTTAATTTTGTGTGTGTGATATACTATGCTTCTGCTCTGTTGTTTGATGAATAGAATTTTTTAATCTGTGTGTGTTATATGTAAATGTGTGCAGGAATGTTCTTGCAGGTGTTCACATGTAAGGCCCATGTATGGAGGTCAGTTTTCACTTTCCACCTTGTCTGAGGCACAGTCTCTCATTGTTCACTGCTGTGTTCACCAGACTGGCTCACCCAAGAGCTTCTGGGAATTCTGTCTCTACCTCCCTTCTTATCAGAAGCATGCTAGAATTACAGACACTCATGCTACCAAACATCTGGCTTTATACGGATTCTGAAAACCCAAGTTCAGGTACTTGTACCAAAAAAAAGCAACACTTTATCCATAAGCATCTCAAGTGGATATTTTCAACAAAGGCATTCCTTAATTACAATTCAAGAGATTTTCTTGCTTTTACATGCATAGGGATGCTATAAAGAGCCTGGAAATCAAATGCTAATTAAGGAAAGTGAATTTGACCAAAGTAACTGAGACTGGGAAAGGGACCCTTTGATGATTTTTTTCTACTTATTTAATAAAAATCAGGATGTTTATGTGTTCTATGGCTAGCCTCCATGTTGTCCCACAGGATGTTAGTTTTGCTCACATTCTAGTTTTATGCCATTGGAAAGAGAAAAGGGAAGATCGACAACTATGTGTCAAGTGATGCTTCCACACGACTTTGCATGTTATAGGTAAAAGACTAAACCAAAGTACTTCAAGGATTATTACATTGCAGTGGGTGCTGCTGGCATGATGTCACACCCAAGCCCCTTCCTGGATCATGCTACCCAGCTACCCCATGTGCTGACTGGGGGCAGCTCGTAGCTGTGCCTTCTCCCACCAAAGGATGTCAGTGCACTTAGAAATGCCCGCATTTGATGACTGTCACCGAGTACAAAATCACACACCCTTGCCTCAAGTCAAGGCAATCATATTATCTGTATTCCATATTGTATTCCAGAATTTTCTATCAGGTCAGCCTTAGACTATATTTCAGAGAACTTTTTTCATGTAGCTTCTTCCTTCATTCTGCTCTGTGTTCTTGACTTGCTTGAAATCACTGACCAGGAATTTCCAACTCAGCCTCTGCTTTCAGGTAGTCTGGAAAGTTCTATAGACTATACAAGGCACCATTTATGGAGTGTATGAGTACATGGGGTAGAGACAGCTTTGAGGCCCCTTTGCAATGAGCCCTTCATCCCACAGCCCAGGAATCAAAGGTCTCCATGGTAGTAACCAAAGTGTCACTGGAGCATGTTAATCATTTCTGTGGAGTCGATGGCTTCTGCCCACTCAGGACACACCAGAGACCTTTGACTCATCATTGGGGACTACAGTTCACAAGACCAGAGGAATCATTGTTACTTCAACACAAGAAAGAGTACATTTGACAAGGGGTGGGATGACGGGATCTCATCCACAAGGATGATTTTGTATTTCTATACTCGAGTCATAGCACAGGAAAGTTAAGGAGAAAGGTACCTAGTTAATGTTAGTTATGAAGTTTTTTTCCTAGTCCTCTTATTTTGCTGCTGACCTCAATTTTCCAACTCATAAAATTGAAAATGCCATGACATCACTTTCCATGGGTTTTGAGGTGAAAGATAAGGACATGTCTATCCTCTCCCCAAATTAGGACTGTCAAGCTTTGAATTTGGCTCTTCTTTATAAGAATATTTTTAGTTCCCATTTTAATAGAGTAATTCTTCAGCATAAAATTTGGCTTTTTCCTCTCCCTGTCCTTTATCTTACTTGCTATATGTTTTCATGTGTGTATGCATACATGTGGAGGCCAATTGGATGTTATTCCTCAGGAATTCAATCAACCCTTTTGTGACAGGTTCTGGAGCTCACCATTTAAGTTAGACTGGCTAGCCAGTGAGTGATAAAGATCCGCTTATCTCCCCACACTCCAGCACTGGAATTCCTAGCATGTACCACCACACAGTACTGGAGATCAAACTTTGTTTATGTTAGTGAGGTTCTCATTTTTATCCACTGAGCTATTTCCCCAGTCCTCCTCCTCAATTTTAATTTCTCAGTCATATTGATGGATTGTCATATTTACCCTAAGTGCCCCCTCACACACCTGTCATCCATTCCCTCTGGTGTTTGCACACCAGTCACCTTTACACAATGTACAGACCCTAACCTGTTTCAGTGGCTTTCCGCCTGCTACCTTGCCTTCTCTCTCTGCTCATCCAATCCCTTCAAGTTGCACGAAGCTCACTTTAGACAACAACCTCACTGGCCTGCTCAAAAAGTTCTTTAACAAACTCCCATTTCTAGAGAATATGACGTAATTAATGTCTTCTGTTCGGGATTCAAGACCCTCTGTATTCAAGCTCTAGCTGCCTTTTAAGCTTGACATGACTTTTGTATGAAAATCTTCTACTAGTGCCAAGGTAGATGCTTCATTGTCCCCCAAAATAGGTATGTGGCTCTCCCTGTTTTTATCTTTGTCTGTTGTGTTTATTCTACCTAGGAAGCCTTCTCCTTGCCAAATGCCCACCTACCAAAGGTATTCCAGAATCGATCTATTATCTATCTATCTGTCTGTCTATCTATCATCTACCTATCATCTATTATCATCTATTCATCTCAACACTTTTTTAAGCATCTTTATTGTCAATAATTAGATGCATTGTGTGAGCTGATCTTGTGATGGTACCCGCATTTCTCTCCTCCTTGTCCCACTGGGGGCCCTTCTCAGTAGACATACTGGATCAGTCCATGGGATAGGGGGTTATGACGTCAGCACTTTTTTGTCTCTCTGTAATCTCTCTACATACAGGCTACAGCCTGGGGCCATATTTTAAGTATCTGTCTTCTATGTTACTTAGGACAGTGCTGGCACATAGGAGGTAAGATTAATGAAAAGAAAATAGGCAGATAATGCATTTCTTGAGCCACATGGTACTGAATATGGCAAAGCCTGGAATTGAGCAGACTTGAGAATTACTGAGAGGTGAAGAGAAAGCCCCTTCTCCCCACCCCCACCCCCTACAGCTCTAATTTCCAAGGAATCAAAAGATAAGCATTGGGCCAGGGCCTCAGGAGCCGTAGTGTCTACTCTCAAAGAGTCATTTAAGTTAGACTGCTTGTGTGCCAGCCATCTGAATGCTGAAACTCTTAAGTAGCTAGAGACGTTAGTCTCCATGACTCAAAATACCTGCTTTAATGACGCTAGAATCTGCTTCAAGATGCTTCCTCTGCCAAGATGGTGTCCTCATTAACTGTTTCTCAACAATCTAGGGTTGTGTTAAGTCTTTCAGTTAGAAAATGGCTCCCAGGCACCCTTGGCACCCGTAGCTCTACCTGCTGACAAATGATTGTTGGTTCTACCTCCAGGAACTCTCAATAGGAGGCAGCCCACCTAGGGAACAGCTGAGCCAGGAGGATTCCAGGACCCAAGGAAATAGTTAAGCTGTGTTTGTTGCTATTTTCAACTATTCCTGAGGAAGAAAACATGAAGTGCTTGCTTGTATTCTGGTTCCCTTTTTGCTCAAAGCAGCACAGCTACTGACTTGAGCTCTAAACATAATCAGTCATTCTCTGAAATCACTAAGAAGCCAAATCTTAGCATCAGGGCAAAGGGACTCCCAAAGGACAGCATGACCAGGACACCTGAGTCCTCTTCAGAAACAGGTGTCACCAGAAGCCAGGAAAGCAAGGAGAGAGGCTAGGAGGAGTGACTGGGTGAGGCCAACTTTGCTGAGGAAGAAAGTAAAGGGATCGACAGGATACCAGCTGGAAAACTCTCCAAAAAAAAAAATGTTCCATGGGAGAATTGGAAACAAATAAAACAAAGGAAACCTTGAAAACCTTCAAACTCATGGTTTTTGAAATGTGCTAAGAATCACTTTTGTTTGAGGAGACTCCGTAAGATCACAAGTTAAAGGTTATTCCCTCTATTGCTCCCATTGGATGCACTTGAGACACACACACACACACACACACATACACATACACAAACACACATACACATATGTACATAAACAGAAACACACATATATACACACACAGACACACTATACACACACGTACACAAACACACATACACACACATACCCACAAACACACACATACACATATGTACAGAAACAGAAACACACACACACATATATATATACACATACACAGACACACACTATACACACACACACACACACACACACACACACACACATTCTTCTTAGTGAATTTCCTGATAGTGGAACCAGAATTTCCACAAAATATTCTAGAAAAGGATTCCCCAGGAGTCTGTCATTAGATTGATCGTTCGACACCATCTAGTCCCTGGTGGTGACTCAAAGACCAATCTAATTTTTCAGGTCCTGCAACTGAAAGACAAGGGAATGGCACTGGGCCACTCATTAGCCCTATCTTATATTTGAGCAAACTGCTGTTTACTGGGTTTGGGATTCTGTTCTGTGTGTAGTCAGCGCAAAGTGATGGCTTAGCAGTGGATCCTACCACTCTGCTGAATTCTGTGATAAATATATGTATGAACCATTTCTTTAAAGAGGTGATATGTAAATTGAGGCCCAGAAGAACAGACCTTCAATTTTTAATAAGTATTTTTCTTCAAATGCAAACACTGCTGAGCACATCATAAGTAATGTATCCATATACACACTTATTCTTCTAACTTGAAAATTTCTTCCTTGAGAATCTAATTCTAATGTCTAAGTGACATCTGTCTTCCACCCCTCCTCCCTTCCCCAGAATGGGCTTAAAGAGTGGATAAAAGGAGAGTAGAGAGGGAGGGAGGGAAGAAAAAGCAGCGGTAGGATACCAGAGGGAAGGATGAGGGATGGAGGCGCAACTATGGACCCATTTTGTCAGAGCTGTTATTTGTAGGTTTGACATCAAAACTCTCTGCTCTTGCCATGTATTAATATCATTTAAATACTTACGAGTAGAGGCACTTTGCAAGATTGCCTCTGGAAATCTTGATAGAGCATTTGGTTATATAAGACCAGAATCTCAAAGAAGCTTGATTGCATAAGTTCTAGAAAGCAGCTTATGAGAAAACATGCTTTTGGGGTTGTAGGGTTTGGCTCAGATAGTTAAGTATTTGGAACACAAGCATGAGGACCTGAGTTCAGATCCCTAGTACCCACATAACACCCAGGTCTGGCAGTGAAACCAACCCTGAGGAGGCAGAGACAGGAGGATCCCAGGGACTTGGCACTGGCTAGTCTAGCTTAATCAGTGAACTCCTGGTTCAATGAGAAAGCCTGT
>PVHP010003717.1:37513-76566 GCA_004024765.1 Zapus hudsonius
TATCCCGAATTCCCCAATTCCCCCCCTCCCCATCCCTGATCAGTTGTATATCCTCCTCTGTGGGCTGTCTGTATTAGTCCTTGTGGCAAGGGATCCTGTATATCTTAGTACTCATCCCAGTCTTCCTGGCCCAAGTGTGTTGTCACTGATGGGTGTCATGCCTCCGGACTGTCTCCCCCACCACGGCTCTCACAATCTTAAGCCCCAAGATCTGGCTGCTATGTGACCACAAACCAAGAAGGAGGTAAATAATGTAAGGCTGCCCCTCTATGCATCCCCAGGAGTTGTGCCTACTCGATACCTTTCCACTGCCCCCATGAAGAGTAACTGTGGAAGAGAACACATATTGAACTTGGCCCTGATGCTACATCACAAGACATCTCACCTCTTTGACCTGAATGGCCTGAGCAGTAGCCTCTATGGCTATTATCTGCTGTGTGGTGAGGGGATCACATGTGTGATATACACATTGGCAGTCAGGTGACAACCTCAGGTGTGGTTCCTCAAATGCTGTCTACTATTTATGGTTCTCTCACTGGCCTAAAATTCACCAAGTAGGCTAGACTCAGTGCTCAGCAAGCCCAGGGATCCACAGTCTCTACCTCACTCGTCCTGGGACTACAAGCATGCACCACCACTCCTGGCTGTTTTTTACATGGGTTCTGGGAATTGAACACAACACAAGCACTTTACCAAATGAGCTCACTCCACTCTCATGCTCAACTTTTCACCTGAACTCTTAAGGCATTGGTTGTGTATAATGACACCATACACTTCTCAACGTGTAGGACCACCGGGCCTTGATATCCACAGATTAAGAGATTTTTTTTCCAGCTTCAGGGAAGACATTGATTGAGACCCAGAAAGGCAAATGTTCCTGCAACACTGAAAAGTTTCCTTGTATAACATGGAGTTGGTCTACAGGATGAGGCAAGGGAAGTAATGGAGTAGAACGTACGGCAATCAAGTCATGGTTTCTAAGAACAGAAGGAAGATGAGGCCAGTGCATGAAGACCTCGTACGTGCACAGACAGCACTCCCACACCTGGAGTAGTAGCTACTTTTCTCATTGCTGCAACCAAATACCTGACAAAAAGCAACTGAAAGGAGAAAGAGTTTAACTTGGCTTATAGTTTCAGAGGATACAAGTCTATCACGGCAGCAGGAATGAGAGACCGTGGGCCATATCTATAGTCAAGAAGCAGATAGCTAACAGGATATGGATCCTGCCCCTTGGTGACCTACTTCCTCCAGTGAGTCAAAACTCTCTAAAGACTCCATAATCTTCCCAAACAACACCACCAGCAGGGAATGAAGTATAAAAACACATGAGTCTATGAGGGATATTTCACACTCAAAACTACAGCACCTTGGGTCAAATCTCTATAGAAAACACAGATGTATTTTGGGGTAGGGCCCAGGCTTGGGTGTTCTTATTTTGCCTTTATCCTCTCCTGTGCATAACACTTTCTCATTAGCATATCTTTCCATGAAGATAAAACTCACATTGTAGGGAAGAAACCTTTGGCAGAATTTCTAGAGGTAGAGTTTAGGCTGTGCGGCACACATGGCTAAGACCTCTTCCTTTTCCCCTTTAGGGTCTCCAAAGGTAATTGCCGCTCCTCCTTCAGGAATAGGTTTGGCTATAGCCCTGTCAGTTCTTTGATAGCAGGTCACCACCCTGTCTCTATAAGGTCAATCTTTTCCCAAGCCTCTCCTATGAAAGATGTAGTAAATAGAAAATTCTTGTTTTCATCAGATAAATAATCAGTACTTCAGAAGTTGCCATTTGGGCAAAACTTGAGGGTAACAGTGTTGATCTCTGGTAGGCATCTGAGAATGACAGCTGCTTTCCAGGATATAGCACAAAAACCATACCATGAACAGTGTGAGACACTACAAGAATATCTTCTGTTGCTTACCCAAATACCTAGAGTATTACAAATTGTACCATATTCCTTACTTTTTCATGGTTGTTACAAAATACCCAAGAATACTGTAAAGGGAGAAATTATTAATTTTGCTCACAGCCTCAGAGATTTCAGTCCATCGTGGTAGGGAGGGCAGAGCAGAGCAGCTCAAATTCCAGAAAGCAGGGAGAAGGGGAACGCAAGAGCTCAGCTTCCTTTCTCCTTGTATTCCCCATAGGCCTCCAGCTCGAGAAATGATGCCATCCACATCCAAAGCAGGTCCTCCCCCATCAGTAAATCCTTTTTAGAAACACACAGTCACCCTGATGGGTGCTTCACCAGTCTCTCGGTGATTCTAAATCTACTCAAGTTGACAATGAAGATTGACCACCACATATAACCTGTATGTCAGCCTGGCTGACATCAACGTCAAGGCTGGTGTTTAGGGAAGGGTTAGAAAGGTTCACTGTAAGTGAATGTCCCAAGAGTGAAATGCGGGGGACAGTGAAGCCCAAACTGTGCTGAGCACCCTCTTTAATGTCCCCTAGGCTTGGACAGCAGACAAGCTCAGGTCATCGCTCTGTCCTCTGGGACCAAGTGCATCAGCGGTGAACACATCAGTGACCAAGGACTGGTTGTCAATGACTGTCATGCTGAGGTTGTAGCCAGACGGGCATTTCTTCACTTCCTCTATGCACAGCTGGAGCTGCACTTGAGGTAACGGGGCCCCTCACATGGGCTGGACAATGTTCCAGGCTCTGCTCTTATAGGTGTAATTACACACCTGGCTGGTGAGAAGCCAGGCAGTGGAAAGGGAGGACTCACAACCAGCTTGGGGCATTCTATTCCTTTATCGGGGCAGATCTCACATACAGCAGCAGTGGCTATGCACTGTAAAGCATCCATTTTTATTGATGTGGGCATCCTCTGAGTACCATACAGGCAGTAAAGTGCTAAGTCATCAGACATCCTCTGCACTAGCCAGCATCTCTCTCCAGGAAATAACCTCTTTGCCTACAAGTTTCACACACACCTCCACACAGGTGCCCACATTAACAGACACACACATACCCTGCCACAGCTTCTGTCATTTGATTACTGTTCAATTAAACCTTTCAAAGTTTCACTGAAGCATCCCACGAACAATAGCTTCCTTTCAGATGCCTCTGGGTCAACCACACCACAGGGTATAGCTGCCTCTGCACTTGACATGCTGACCACTTTCAATCCATTATTTCTCCAGCTAGCTGCTCAAATTCAAATGATAATGGGGTGAGGACACAATCCAGTTCTAGGAACAGCTAGAAAACACAAAGATTTTCTCCCAAAAGGAACAGCCATACAGGAAGGGGAGAGGAACAGAAGGGAAGGGAAAGAAGGGGAGAGGACGGGGTAGAAGAGACAGAGCGAGAGAGAGACAGACAGACAGACAGAGAGATATGGAATGAGAGAATAGGAAGGAAACAATGAATTCACTGCCTCTTGGGAGTTGAGACCCATTGCTTTCTCTGGAATCATAATTCTGTTGATTGAATTGAAAGTGTTCAGTGACAATGTGAGATGACCTGGATCAATACACTAGCTCTCTGGTAAAACTTTCATTTCAGCCATGGAAAGGTTCCAGGTTGAAGTTGACATCTCAGCTCAATTTTGACAAAATTGTGTCCACTTCAAATAGGGCTCCCAGTTTGGGATTGCTGCAATGGAGAGAATCTCTCCTCACTTGTCAGTCTGGGTTTAAGAATTTCTCAGCCAAGAAAATTTCTCATAGAACTCAGCATTTTTCTTAAAATAGCCAAAGTCATCTCTCAGATGCCAGGCTCATAGGGGCTCTCATTTTCCTTCCTATCCCCAGGCCTCATCTCAGGTGACAGACTCAGTTTCCCCTGAACAAGTCCCAGGCATGCTATTCTTGCACATGACAGAGTGGCCAGTTTGATGCTGGTGCTCAGAACCTTCTATCTCTTGTCTTATGAATGAGTTCACCCTTTCCTGGCCTTTGTTTTCTCCACACCCCTCACACTCTCCAAAGTGCTCCATTCTCTAGTCGTCTAGGCATGGTATCAAGGGTCACCCCACCCTAAGGTGGCAAGACTGCTCAGATATGGGATCAAGGTTTACAGGGCCTATTAAAGTGGCTCCACTCAGACATGCATTTTAATAACAGTGTTCTGAAGTGAAAATGCCCTAAGAAATATGCTCTGATGCTGGAACTTCTGAGGCCCTCCTGGGAGCCATCCGGAAGAGGCGGGCTGTCACTGAGCTGGCACCCTCTCTAAGAGGCATTAAACATGAGCTGAAACGCAGGTTAGATTGGAGCACATGATATCTCAGGCACATTCCTGGTCTAAGCTATATAGTCACAGTGGTTTGATAGCAATGGGTCTTTTGCCAGAATGTTCCTTCCTTGCATCTTCCTGCTGCCCTTTCTTGTCCTTTGAAGCAGGGCTCTCCAAATCCACTAATAATAGGCTCTCAGAGGGACTTTAGCTAGTGACTTATTCACACCTGTTAGCATGTAAAAAATCACACAAAGGGAAGAAAGGCCCAAAAATATGCCAAACAGACTCAAATAAAAGCAATACCTTAATACACTCAATTAATTTTTATCTGAGCCTCTGAGCAGTGCACGGCAGCATGATATATTACCACATCAGTTCCAGGAGGCCTGCCGAGGGGTTGAACGTAGGGGAAGGGAGCTGGAAAGCTCTCAAAATGCAGAGGATTTCTCCTGAATATCCAACTGCTCGATTGGAAATGTTTCTAAGTACCTCTACCTCCTGTTTGTGTCAGTGAAGGCAATCCCGCCAACATTTGCCCAGAGTTGGCTGTATGCCCAGCCCTGCACAGCCAGCTGGGAGAGATTCAAAGACAGTCACACCCCACTCCTGTCCTGCACGGGGTACCAAGTATGGCACCAAAATGACAGCAAAAGCCTGTGAGATTTGCACTGGAATGTGGCTGGCTCTTCACTGGAGACCCAGACTGGGCGCATTTATTCCCAGGGCATCTTGGAGGGGTGTGTTTGGACAGAGGAAGGGCAGGTGGTAACAATGGAGCTGGTAGGAGCCTCGAGGGTTTCATGGGGAGACAATGTCTGTTCTACTGCCTGTGAGATCTCAGGGCCCCACTACAAAGAATCCATCACCAATGGGGCAGAACATGTAGAAACAGCAAGACTGGCAGAAAGTAGATTACCAGAGAGCAGAACCCAGGAAAGGAAATGAAGCCAGTTGTTTAACAGCCACTGCAGGATAACCCACACCCTAAGGAGGCAGGGCTACTCAGACCTGGGGTCAAGGTATCCAGGATATGTTTTCGTAAAGGAAAAGGTATGTATAGTCCCAAGATAGGTAGCTTGTTTTTTGTGGTTTTTTCCTATATCTACTTGGATCATGATTGGATTCAGAATAAGAGTAGGTTCACTGCTTACTGCTTCCACTGAGTCTGCTGATGCCCTTGTCAGCTCTGTTTACAGCCCCTTTTACCTCTACTGCCCACAGAGGTGCCCACTATGCTAATCAACAAAGCACCACAACATTCTATGGGAAGATTCATAAATCCATACATTGGATGATATCTTTATAGGTGATAGATTCTGGCTTGTCAAAGGTAAACCAAAATGTAAAACAATAAAAGATGGCAGGAATGGAAGGAGTTCTGTTTGCTTTGTGTGGTTTTATCACAACAATTCCCAAAGTGATCATGCAAGGGGAAACACTCTTCATGTGCGTGTGTGTGCATGTGCACATGTGCACGTGTGCGAGTGTGTGTGTGTGTGTATGTGTAAAAGGTAGAAAACAAGGAACAAGTAACTACATCCGTGAAGCAGGGCAAAAGCATTCACCAGGTTGGAGCATTTCTGGTTTGGTTTGTCACAAATGACCCACCTCTTCTTTGTGTCCCCAGCAAACGGCGTGAGGACTCTGAGAGATCAATATTCGTGCGCTTAAAGGAAGGAGGCTACAGGCTTCGAGAAAACATCCTCTTCCATCTCTACGTGAGCACGTCTCCCTGTGGAGATGCCAGACTCAACTCTCCCTATGAAATCACCACTGACCGTAAGAGATGACATATTTCCCTGTTGTCTACAATATGACCAGGCCAGGCTCCCCACTTCACTGGACTCTGTCCCAGGCATCTTGTGTATGGCTCTAAGCCTAAGCTCTAAGATGCTGGAAGTTAATCACAGCTACAATTAGCTAGATAATCATACTTCCAAATATCAGTCTGAGATACCCAGATCATTGGCAGAAAAGTAGTTTGAGGTCTAAAATTAGCTATTTAATTGCCATAGTTTTCTGCTTTGTTTTAATAGGTCAGACAGTCCCTACGTCCCAGGCTGGAAAATGGAATGAAGGGCAAAGCAAATGAGAATTACATGAGGTGGAAGAAAATTCAAACTGGCTTTTTGCCTTCATTTGCAACTTTGGGGAGAAAGTCAACTTTCATAACAAAGCCGGGCACCAATGAGGCCTCTTAAAAGTTCAGCTCCAATGAACTACAAAGTTCCATTGTTCGACCCTTCAGCAGAACCCACCCTTCCCAGTCACCTCCATCAACACAGAGTGGTGGCGGGCACTGTGTGTGTCGGGGATGGAGGACAGGTGTAGGTCTCACCTTTGGTGCCATTGATGACATCAGTGCCTCCAAAATAAGATAAATGGAAGGCTCACACTTGAAATTCTACTATCATTCTACACATCATCTTGCACTTATATGTGTATATACCAACACTCTCTCTCTCTCTCTCTCTCTTTCTCTTTATCTCTCTCTCTCTCCCAAACTCTTTCTGAAAGAATGATGCGGTGGGTAATTTGGATTGTCAACTTGATGGTATTGAGAAGCATGTAGATTAATGTGTTTTGGGTCTGTTTGTAGTGTGTCTCCAGAAACAATGAGATCTGAGGGTTTTACTACCTAAACAATGGATTGATCCCTTGATGTTATCATTCTGTGATGGTCAGAGTCGTTAGGAGTAGTGAAGAGAGGCAGGAATTTTGCAGGAAGTAAGTCACTGCGGGTGTGTCTCTGAGGCTGTATCTTGTGCCCTTCCTTTCTCATCTCGCTCCCACTCTGTTTCCTGGCAGCCATAATGTGAACTGCTCTGCACTGCCAGTCCCTCCTCACCATGATGAGCTGACATCTCTGAAGCCATGAGCCAGAATAAAGCCTCTTGTTGTTTCTGTGACACATGTTGTTACAGTGACACAAACGTGAATAACACAGAGACCTAGGGAATCTTCTGAAGTAGGCAGTGAAATTAAATATGAATATGTAAATTAAATATGTATATATGTATATCTAGCACACAGATAGAACATAATTAACATCCTGTGTTTTTCATTTCAACTAAACAAAACAAAAATATTTTAGACATAATAAAAGGAATGCACGTTGTAATGAAGTTCTGATCCTAGCAGTTGCTGAACCATCAAGTATGTTCTGCACTGAGAGAAAATCTCCAGTTAGAAACAGGATGTACAATGTTATTAAAGGTTTTGTTCCGGCCTTCTAATTTTTCTTGTTTGAAAGACTATAATTGTGGGATAATCATCAAGTCAGATAAAATAAAATAAACCTTTATTGAATGCCTGCTATACTTTAAGCTTCTGTAAAGGACCTTCACCACACATAAGAAGTATTGGGGTAGTTTGTTGTTGTTGTTTTGTTCTAACCTTACATGCATTCAGTCTATTTCTCTAACCCTCAGGTTAGATGCAGGTCCAAAAAAATTCCTTCCACTTTTTGTCAGCATTCCTCCAATCCCACCACTTTCTCCTTTGAGAAGAGTGAGTGGAATTCTCTATGATGCAATGCTGAGTGATTTTCACATCCTTTGGAAAGTAAAGGGGAGAATCAACATGAACTGAGTATCAGAAAAGGGAACCCACTGGCTGGGGAGATAGCTAAATCAGTGAAGTGCTTGTCTCACAAGCCTGAGGACCTGATGGATTCCCAGAATCCATGTAAAAATGCTGCACATGGTGGCATGTGCTTGACACCAGAGTCAGGGAGGCAGAGGTGGGAGGATCCCTGGGACCTGGCAGTCTAGCCTAATTAGTGAGCTCTAGGCCAGTGGCAGAGCCTGTCACAAAAAAAAAAAAACAGTGGCCAACATTTCTGAGGATGACACCTGAGGCTGCATGCGCACACACACACACACACACACACACACACACACACACACACACACACTAAGGAAAAAGAAAACCTTGGAGGAACTGCTCCCAGGAGAGCAAGAGGGCCAAAGTGGGACTGGGTGCCACTGGCATGAGAGTAGCCACAGTCCTCCCTCAAGAGAAGGGGCTGATGCAATCCATGGGAAATCTCACAGAGCATTGCTTATCTATTGTGAAACTTCTAGAAAGACAAAAAAGAAACCATGGATCTCCTCTGTTTTCCTTAAACCATCTAGCATGCTTGATCTACGTGGCAATAACTTGCCCTAGAAAATAGTGCCAATTTGGTCCATTTCCCAACAGTCCTATGAAACATTTGCGGTTAGCACTAATGTACTCAGCTTCCTCCTTGGCCCATGTATCCCCAGCAGGAGTTAGGAGAGGGCCTAGTGAGGAACAGAAGAGCCTCGGCCATGCCTGAGACCTCCCAGTCCCCTGTAGGGACAGTTCTGGCTCATTGGGCCTCCCATGCCTGTACATCAAGCACCAACTGTGGCCTCCTCAGCCCTCAGTTCCAACTAGCAATGTCAGTGGTTTAGAAAAACAAACAAATGCATTCTCAGAGGCCCCCTGAGGTTCACTTCCAGACACAGATGTCTTTTATTTCATGGTGCTTTTAAGAAGTGTCAGGTGCTGGTAGGAGAAAAAAATAAAACAGTTCCCTCACATTTTTGCTACAGATATATAAGGCAAAAGGAAAATAAATACCACTGACTGCACGCCTCTCATTTAGGACAGTGTCTCCCTGCTCTCCCAGCCAGGCAAGGAGAAGGCAAGCTTGCAAAGTGGACTGGCAGCCAAAAGCCATGCATCATTTTCCCCTCATCACTCCGGAAGCCTGCTCTCCTCCACTCCGAAGGAGCCTTCAGAGAGACTGCTCAGCATCTTTCACACCTCCTGGGGAAGTTTGAACTCTCAGGAACAGCACCCACCTCACAGAAATTCTCTACACCCCACTCTTCAGCTCTCCCTGTTGCTCCCTCCAGCAGTGATTGGTGCCGCTCCCTTTAAGGAGGGTGGGACTGCTCCATACAGCTTCTAGAATGCTAGTGGCCTGGTCTTTGCTTTGAGAGCAAAGCCTCAAAGATCCCTGGCTCTCTCCAGGGCTCCCAAGGAAGCAAAGTCAATGGTGACAAGTCCCCTGTAGGTAGACTTGCAGATAGAAGCCGGGTAAACTGCAGTTAGCTCTCCTCAAAGAGGTTGACAGTTCGCATCATTTAACCCTTACAGCAGAAACCTCAGCCTCGATGCACCAAAAACTCGGGGTCCATGCTCCTAAATGAAGGCCAAAGAACCATCTTTCCTAAGCCTAAAGTTCAGAGCAATATCATTATGCTCAGAAACTCAGAGCCTGAAGGACACGGGCATGCTCAAGTCATTTCACCGAGCTCTTCAGTGAAGACCCAAGACATCTCTGGACTGGAATTCTCAGTCTTCCCAAGGTTCCCTAAAACCTGGCCTGCTCTCCAGCATGTGCCCTGCTTCGGCCTGGTCACTGTGGCTCTTTCTTTTCTTTGCTCGCTCCCTCATTTGGTCTGCACAGAGCTGTTATGCATCTCCTCATGAGGCCTACAGCATGCCGAACTCTACCAAGTTGAACTCTGCCAGCATTACTGTCTTTCTCTTTCTTGTATATGTTCATAGGCATGAGCCTACAAACACATGTACCTGAGCACACATTGCACACAGAGATATGCACATGTGTCCACATGTAAACACTCAGTAGGGTGTTATGCATCATAATCTCCAAACACAACTATGGCATGGCTGAGATGAAGAAAACTCCGGAAATTTGGACAGATAGCCTAGATTGTTCCCTTCCCTGTCATCAATAAGAACACAGAGCAGAGTAACACAAGACAACTTCCCAGAAGAGTTTCTTGCTGTTGCTGCTGCTGTTGTAAGACCAGGTCTCATGCATGATCTACATGACAATAACTTGCCCTAGAAAATGGTAAAAAATTTGGCCCATTTCCCAACAGTCCCAGGAAGCATTTGGGGTTAACACTAATGTACCCAGCTTCCTCCTTGACCCATGTATTCCCAGCAGGAGCTAGGAGAAGGCTGACTGAGGAACAGAAGAGCCTCAGCCATGCCCAAGACCTCCCAGTCCCCTGTAGGGACAGTTCTGGCTCATTGGGCCTCCCATGTCTGTACATCCAGCACCAACTGTGGCCTCCTCAGCCCTCAATTCCAACTAGCAACATAGCCAAGGATGACCCTGAATTTCTGGACCTCCTGCCTTCACTTCTCAAGTGCTGGGATCACAGGCTTGTACCACCAAGCCAAGTTTAGGCAGTCCTGGGGATCGAACCCAGAACTTCTTGGACACTGAGCAATTACCCTAGAAAATGAGCTACAGCTCTAGCCCTTCCCGAGTTTTAAGCCATTATTCAAGCAAGTACCATACCATAAAACCAGACGACCAGTGAAAGAACCAAGCCTAACATGGAGTTTCTAGGAGCGTATTTCCAACTCCCTTCCAGTGGCAGAGTGACTGCCTTCCATCCACAACTTCTCTGGCCTCACAGTTCAGCAGGTTTCATGAGATTCAACAGCCCTCTGGTCAAAATCTGCTGAACCATCCCAACTTCCTGAGGCCATGCTCAGGGGTACCAAGTTTAAAGGACAACATAAGGACCCTGGCACTGCCATCAAGTCTTGCTTTCCTGGGATGTGTGTGGCTGGAGAAATTCTATACTCTCTAGTATTCTTTTCCATCAAATCACTCGTCTGAACAGATCAAAGCATGTCTCATCCCTGGAGTTTTTAAATTTGGTTAAATAGCAATGAGCCCATGATATTTTAGCAAATATGTTGTCTGCGGGTTGAGGAATTTACTACATTCCATTGTTTCCATTTCTAGCTTATTTATTAGGTCATCTGAGAAGTTTTATACAACCTGGATTTCTGCCAGATCCCCTATGGCTGAGATTTGGATTACCAGAAATGGACCAGAGCATCCATCGGTTTTAAGTCACTATTGTTAAGCCTCCTTAAATTATCTCCTGTCCAGTTTGGGCATTTACTTCTTGCTGGCACAGGGGAGAGGACTTCAAGGAGAACCTGTGTGGCAGAGGACCTGCCAAGGCCAAGCCCAGCTCTGTGCACTGCACACAGCAGGAAGGGACAATTGCTTCAGCAACAGTGTCCATAGACTGGCTTCTCTGATTTTACACATGCCAGAGCCAGTCCATTCATCCCAGAAACTGCTAAATCCTCCTGGACTAGACATGTCAACATGGAGGCACATGCTGAAAAGACATTTTTTTGCGCACCCAGAAATATGTGCTGTGTGTTCCTAGGTCAGAGTTGGATTCTGAGGACTGTCTTTGAGAGGCTTAAGACACTAACTTCCACCAAGGAGGTATGACGCTCCCTCCAGCCTCAGGGATGGCAATCCCATTTCCTTAGTGGTTTTGGAGGCCAGTGCTGGAAACAAAGCCTGTCTGCTAAGATCTTAAATGTAAGATAAAAATATAATCACCCAGGTAACCTCACTGTGGCTGGGAAACTTTGGTCTCAAGTTTCCACAAAGCAGTTATCACATTCACCTCACAAATCCCTTTGTCGTGACATGGCTTTTAAATAAACTGGTAACTTCAGTTCTTCCTATACTCTCCAAGAATTTAACACATTAGGAATTTAACACATTAAGTTCTATGATGTACCTTTAAAGATGCAATCAACATAGCCCGATTATATCATAAATGTGTCTACAAATTTATGCTAATTGCTTAACATGTACAGGTATTGTATAACCAGACCAGGAAAGAAGCTGCCACAGAAAATCACAGAATCTAAAACACAACTTCTTAAGCTCCTATCTTCACATTGCCTTCAGAGTTACAGAAGCAAATGATATATGATCATTTTCATGTATTATGGGGGCATGAATTTTAATAGGCTCATAGTACATCATCAGATAAGGTAAAGGTCACCTTTAATAATCATGCGGTAGATATTACAGGTTTTCTTATTATAACAAATCAATAATGTGCTACCTCAAAAATATACTTTCTAGTATATATCACTTAAAAACAGTTGGAAACAAATTTTAAAATTTAGTGTTTAAAAATACTCTGTACTTTTCTTATACTTTTATTAGGGCTTGGCATTTTATTTTGTTTCTGTTTTTACTTTTGGTTTTCTCTCTTTTTCACACACACACACACACACACACACACACACACACACACACTACACCATTGTAGCAACCATGTATTGCTGTTTAGATAATTTTTTAGCTTCTTAAGGAGCTGACTTATTTAATTGTCATGTATTACCACCCCTTTTGATTCACCCCTAAACATAAAATATTCACTTGAACTGTTTTTTTTTCTAAAGCACACTACTACTCTAATTTACCTAACCATCAATCCAAAAAGATAAGGATTTTAAGTAAATACACACAACGATGGTGAGCCTTGTGATTTAGACAATCGGAATTGGACTAGAATGTTCTTAAGGATTTGGGAAGATTGACAGGCACGTGGCAGGCAGGATTTTAACACTGTGTCTCCACTGTCTCATGCACATAATAAACCCACAGTAGATTATTTAAGGTCAGTCCCCTGACGTCATGGTTGGATTGGCATTTCATTCTACTTGAAGTGACATCTTTCAACTTCCCCCTGCCTCTTGCAATTAGCCAAGAAAGAGCATGAGCCAGAAGAACAGGGTTGAAGGAGTTCCCTGGCTCTCCAGTTCATGCCGGGACTGAGCAAGCTCATCAGGGAACATTCTAGAGAAGGCAGCAGGGACTCACATCCTACAAAAGCAGAGTTCTCAGGAGCATCTCACACACCTGGCCCTTGAGGTGAAACTTTGAGCTGACTCCTGGAAACCTCTGTAACTCAAGCCAAGCCTCCTTATTTCTCCACTTTAACAGATGCTAAAAATTTAGAAAGGCTTTACAACGTAATGGGCAACATTGGAGACCTGCAAAATGATGTAGTAGTTGATGTGTTGGGAGACTATAATGGCACCATAACAGACAAAACCAGAGAGACAAGGGATACTCCTGGAGAATCTACCTCCAAGATGGGAGAGTAAAGTCTCTTGCCATTTGGTAACAAGTAGAGGCTGTGAGGTGTGCTGATTTCTACGCTCCTAACGCTATCTACAAAAAAAGGTGGATGCTGGAAAAGACCCCCTCCCACTCACAGTATATAAAAATCTAGGTAAAACCCAAATTTGCTCAAGCATTATTAACATGTTCAATTTATCACCATCATCATAACCACTGATAGATATCATGTCATCATCATTACCACCATCATAATCAACATTGTTACATCATTATCTACTTAATCATCATCACTGTCATCCCTACAGTCTGACATCATCAGCACCATCGTCACTATCATCTCTACAACCACCAGCAGCACCACCATGATCACCAAAACCTTCATAGCCATCATCATCCTCACTATCACCATCATCGTCATCCAATTTCTAGTACATATACAGGTGCAGAGAGAAAGTCTCACTCTACCTGGGTTGGGTTTTTGTTTATTGCATCCATCCAGGCTCCATTTTTCTCCATGGTTCTTCCATCCATGGTGACTCGCAGATTAGCTCAAATTAGATTATATCCAGTTTCTGTTTGGCTTCAGAGTGGAAAAATGTGAGGAAGCCTCATAAGTTTATTTTCTCCAAGTATTACAGAAACCTGTCATCCCAAAAGATAACCTTCAGCATTATGAATGTGTACTAAAAGAAATTGCACTCTTAGAACCATGGAGAAAGTATGCTAGCAATCATGTGACCTCTGTTAGAAAGGGTCCCTAAAACTCATGCCTACTATTCAGCATGTCAATAATAAATGATAATAAATAATAATAATAAATAATAAAATAATAATAATAAATAATAATAAATAATAAATGAGGAGCCTCCGTCTATACAACTTAAAAAATTTTTTAAAATAGTCATTTTGTACTCTTTTATTTTGTCATGTGTATGGAAGTGTTGGAATCACTGTGTATGCAAAGCAGCTAACTATTTTTTTAGTACAGCATAATCCAAACTCAATATAATGCTTAGGATCTTTTTAAAGAAAGACCATAACAAATGTGAAGCTGCTCTTGCTCATGCTAGTTTATCAAATAATTTAGGGTACACAATACAGTGCACAGGAGTGTGATGGACGTCAAGTGGACTCTGGAAAGAAAGAAGGATCCAGGGCAGACACATGAAAGACATACAAGGATCACCCTCAGGAGCTCATCATTTGGGGGTCAAGAAAAGTATCTTTCTCATAGAAACCCTGGGTGCTCAGACACACTGTCTGGACAAGTGTTCCCTCCACCTCTCACCTCCACCTCTTCTTTCCTAGTGAACAGCAACAAACACATCGTCAGGAAATTCCGAGGACACCTGCGCACCAAGATTGAGTCTGGGGAGGGGACAGTCCCCATTCGGGGTCCCAGTGCAGTCCAGACATGGGATGGCATCCTGCTTGGGGAACAGCTAGTCACCATGTCCTGCACAGACAAGATTGCCAGGTAAGAACCCAGTTGGCGATCATCTTCCAAAAGTCAGCTGTGGTCCTCAGTGGGGACGCAAAACTGCAGGCTCCAGACCAGGTCCTGCTACCAAGTGAGGTCAGAGAAGCTCAATGCATGGCACCAGGAGGCCTGTGGCCTAAGACACAGTACCCTTCTGCAGTACTGTCTACATTCTCTTTATTACTATTTATTTATTTGTAAGCAGAGAGAGAGAAGAGAGAATTTGCAGCCTCTGCAAATGAACTCCACATGCACGTGCCACTTTGTGCATCTGGCTTTATGTCGGCACTGGGGAATAGAACCCAGCTCGTTAGGCTTTTCAGGCAAGCACCTTAACCACTGAGCCATCTCTCCAGCTTACATTCTTCATTTCATTCTCTTGAGGCAAAAGTGCCTTGAGAAACAAACAACTAGCAATTTTTAAGTTGTTACTGCAAACATTCAAAACCCCTGACTTGTGCATTAATTTCATTGTTTTTATAACCCAGATAGCAATCAATGATTTTCATAGTGAAAAGAAAAACTGCCTTGAGTCTGTCTTCTCTAAATGGTCTGATCCTTGTCAACAGTGACTGAAAAGCAAAGGCTTTTCTCTCCCATGCCCTTCACATGGCCAAAGTGGCTGGTGAAATGGATCAGTGAGTAAAGTATTTGCTTGGAAAGCCTACAGGCAGATCCCAGCGGTTCACTGGCCAGCAAGTCAAACTTAATTGGTGGGTTCCAGGCTAGTGATAGACTCTGTCTCAAAAAAGATGTCAGGGTGTGATAGTGCCCACCTTTAATCCCAGCACTTGGGAGGCAGAGGTAGGAAGAATGCAGTGAGTTTGAAGTCAGCCTAGAACTACAGAATGAATTCCAGGTCAGCCTGGGATAAAGTGAGATCCTACCTCAAAGAAAACTATATATATATATAGTGGGTCCTGAGGAATGAGATACCTTACCTTAGGTTGTGAATGCTCTAGATTCCACACACACACATATTTGCTCACTCTCCAGAACACAGTGTGTGTATACATGTGGGACCCTGCTGAGAGGCACGGAGGACATAGGGCTAATGGGAAGTTGAAAGTGGTCTGAAACCCCAATATCATCATCCTGAGACCGGCAGGAGTTTGGCTGAACTCCAGCCACCTGTTGGGCCCCAGCAAACCCTGATAAGTCCAGGCAATTCAAGGCCTGAGTTTACTGGAGTTCACATCATTCAGCTATAAGGTAATACCCAGGCAACAAAAAATCCTTCTAGCTCATCTATGCAGCTGGTCCCTAACAGTCCTTTCATGACACATCCACAGACCAACCTGCCCCCACCAATACCCTTGCTGCTTATGCCCCTGCCTCTCTTTTTCCCTCCTAAATAAAAACACCATCCCCAAACTAATAAACGAGCTGTTCACTGCAACTGTCTCCCAGGTGGCTATGCCTGTCGGCTCACCACTGTCCCAAGACTCTGTTCACCCAGTTCCATGGATGAACCAGGGTGTTAGTGTACAATGACCCCCCCAAGTAATCCACGGACCACATATGCATACACACACACACACACACACACACACACACACACACACGTCAAAAATCTCCTATGCTATTCTCAAAAAAAAGAAAATGGAAATCTCTGAGCCAGGCTAAACGGGACACAGAGGAATTGGCAGAAAGGGTATTTCAGTCTCCCTCACAGAACTTTCGTGGAGAGAGGCTTGGAGCTGGATGTGAGCCAACCTATTCCCTTGAATTTCATCCTTGATGTCCAAGCCCTGCTTCCTGCCTGCTGACTATCTCAGTTCTGATGCCCCAAAGATGCTGTTTTGGTTTGGAAAATCGGTTCAGAGCACATTTTGAGGAGAAAGGCCAGTGCAATGTGAATTTACCAGAAAGAACCATACACTCCCAAACCAACCCAACCCTGATCATAACATATGATGTTCATAAAAAATCTATATTGAGTATTAAATACCTTGATGTGTAGTTTATAATCTAAGTGAAAAACAGTGCAATGCTTAACAGTGCATCTGGCTTTACGTGGGTCCTGAGGAATTGAACTAAGGTCCTTCTGCTTTTCAGACTAACACCTTAACCACTAAGCAATCTCTCAGCCCAAGCTCATGGTTTTTAAGGCTTGGTCCCAGTTAGTGACATTTGGGGAGTTGGAGCTTTGCTAGAGGAGGCATGTTGCTGGGAGCAGTCTTTGGGGTATTATAGTCAGTTCCCCTGCCTGGAGGACCTCAGCTCACTCTTGCTGCTTTCTGCTAACTGCTGTCTGTGGCAAGATGTGATGTCCAGCTTCTGCTCTACTATCCTTTCCCTGCCATGCTGAAACTTCCCCTTGAGACTGTAAGCAAAGAATCAACCCTTTGCTCCTATCAGCTGCTTTTGGTCAGGTGTTTTGTCCCAGCAATGGGAAAGGAACTATAACAGGAATGTAAGGCAAGTGTCACCCAAAGCTGTCACCCACAATCCCCAATTAAAATCCTAAAGGGTTCTCTCATAGATCAAACTCTCAAGAGCCTCAAACTGTGCCACCAGTATCTACCCTGGACTGGGAATATCCTGTGTGGTCAATAAATATTTGTGAATCAACTGGATGAGCCTATTTACATATTATAACCTCAAGAGCTTATCCATTGGTTGTCTTCCATTCTAGAGAGTGAAGCACAAAGCTGGAGGGGTAAGGGGGTTGAAGTTCTGATTGAGCTTCAAGGAGAGGACATCAGTCAATGCTGGGCTGTACAGAGCTTCTATGAAAAGTCAGCTTTCCAGTTCCCAGGCAGGAAGAAGGGGCCTCTAGGATTTCCTCTACCTTTGCCTCAGGCTCCACTGTGAAGCTTTTTGGTGTCTATAAGGCTCCTTGGGCTACAGGAAAGAGGAAATATCCACACTAAGAACATTGATTCCAAATTCTCATGGGAAATTACCAAGTGGTTACAGAAAAAAATAGTACCATTTACATTCCCGGCTTTCATTGCTCCTGGCAGGGCTGAGCAGGAAGATGGCCTAAATCAAAGCACTGGTTTGAGCATCAAAGGGAACAACCCACCATCATCAAATAGCTCATCTTTCAGAAGAAAATGTATTCCTCCTTTGCAATCTTTTCATTCATTCATGGAATAAAAGAAAAAATGTAGCAATTTTCACTTTAACAGATATCCTCTTGCTGCCCTAAGATAGCATTGGTTTCTAAATTAACTCTCTGAATCCCGAAAAAAAAAATGAGGTAAATTAATGCTACAGAAATGAAATTTTGTTGTCTCTGGGATCTTAAATGTCAGTAGGTGGTAAATTAAACAGGGGCTACAAAATGTGTATTATACTGGTTGTTGGTAGATTTATTGATAGCAATGCTCAAAAGCCAGGTTTTTTTTTCTCTTTTTAATAAAATCTCCTTGAAAAAAAAACTAAAATGTTCACATGGTACTTCCTCTGGCAATTCTCAAATGGTATCCTGCAGGGAGGAAGAAGCTAGACTGCTGCAGGTGGGGGGATGCTTCTTCTTGGTGTTTTGAGGCAGGATGGGCTCAAACTCACAGCAATCCTACTACCTCAGCCTCCAAATGATGGAATTATACATATATGCTCTATACTCAGCTTCTAGACTTTTTTAAAAAGTGGGGGTAAAAGTTTTGGGAAACTGAAATGCCCCCAGCTCTGGCTGAAAACTCTCCCTGATTCACCCAGGAGTCAGTTCCTTGTGCAGGTGAGACAGGAGTCTCCCTGATTTACCCAGGAGTTAGTTCCTGTGTGCAGGTGAGACAGGACTCAGAAGCTTTGCTGTTCCTCTTCGTCAGGTCTGGTGACTGACTGTGATTCTGGAGACAAGAAGGGCATATTGGACAAGTGAGGATGTGATCATCTTTAAGATGTCCCCTCACCCCTTTGCTCCATAGCCTCAAAGCCCACCTCCCTTCCTATCAATTTCTGTGCTTCGCTTTCTCTTCTGCCTCTCTGGCTTTATCTTATTCTCTCTCTCTGTCTCTTATCCCTCTTTTCATTTGTTTCCTCTGTCTCTTTATCTCTCTCCCTGCATCTCTCTATATATTTCTGTCTCTCTTTTTGTATCTCTGTCCCTGTATCCCTTTGTCACTCTGTGTACCTCTGTCTTTCTCTCTTCATCTGTCTCCTATCTGTGTCTTTCTTGTGTCTTCATTTCTCTCTCTACCTTTCTCTCCCCCATCTCACTCCCTGTATCATTCTGCCTCTCTTTTTCTGTGTGTGTCTGTCATGCCTCCTTCTGACTCTCCTTATATATCTCTCTAACTTCCCTATCTCTTTTCCTATGTCACTGTATCATTCACTCTCTCTCCCTGCATCTCTCCCTCTCTTTCATCTCTCTCCCTGGCTACATTATCTCACTTCTGCTCCACATATTCCCTTAACCAATGAGTTTATGAGGCTCATATTATCAGCCAGTTAGCCTGGTATCCATCTTGTGACCAGTGTACCCTCATTCCCTGCCTACCTACAGCTTGATCCTCCTCGGATCCTGCCCCATTAGCCACCCCATCTCCTGCCTTGGAAATGCAGGGATGCTGGCTGAATGCTGTGTGCTGTGTCTGAGCTCTGACCTTTAAGGGATCATTGGTGCCACTTGATTTGCATGGTGTTTGTCACAGTGAGATGCACATGATGGCCCTTGATAAACAGTGCTTATTGGTAATGATGATGAGGTCAGGGCAATGGTGACCATGACAGTGGCAGAGATAATGCAGCAGCTCTAAATGGTCCTGTCTGGCTCAGGCAAAAGCAATTGACATCAAAGACCATTCCTTTGGCCTGGAAGTCCGTGCACCTTCTCATAGTCAGACCCTGAGCACAGGATCAGGATGCAAGTGCTGAAGCTCCAGCTATTCCAGAACAGAGGCACATTTGCTATTTTTGAGCAGGAACATATGTTATGCTAATGATTCAAGAACATAAGCATCTGTAACTTGTATTATTTGTACAAAGGCTTCACAAAAGACCATCTGATAATGTATGTCTTCATCTGTTTTCCATCCTGTATAAAAACAAAAAGTCAACCTAGGGCTTAAATAATGTTCAAAATAAAGGACCTTTGTATACAATACAGATGAAATATTCTAACTCAATAAATTATTGACACTCAAGATTCGTTGCCTCTGAGAACACAAAGGCAAACGGTGGGAGGACATACTTGGCTATAAACTGCAAGCCATAGTACACTGTACCCAGTGTCACAGAATGCTGGGACAAACTGGGTCCTTGGGAGTTGGTTATTAAATTTTCAAGCAGTTTTGGAAGTTTACTGTTAAATTCAGTTATTATTTTTAAAAATTAAAATATATACACTTGCAATTATGTCGTAATTAACATTCAAAATTCACCACTTCCAGTTGGGCCTGGTGGCACACGCCTTTAATCCCAGCACTTGGGAGGCAGAAGTAGGAGGATCGCTGTGAGTAAGAGGCCAGCCTGAACCTACAGAGTGAATTTCAGGTGAACCTGGGCAAAAGCAAGACCCCGCCTTTAAAAAAATTACCACTTTCCAATTATATGACTAGTGTGTGTGCTCTTAAAGGTACAAGTGTCCATTGTGTCTGTCCAGGAGGCACTACAAAGTGCTGTCCTGCCTCACAGACCACTTTAACTCCTCCCAATCTGTGTGCAGTGACTTCATGCTGCTAGCTCAGAATTGGCTAAGTTGTAGTGTTTACACCATGGAAACTGGAAAGAGCTACAAGTGTAAGCTTTGGAGCAGGGAAAGCCAATATCCTGAGAGACTGAAGGAAGTAGTCAAAGTCTATAAATAATGTATACAAGGCTGGCTATGCAGCCTGTTGCCGTCCTTAGAGCCCCTTGTTTCTCCTCAGAATCTATCCTTCCTGCAAACTCTAAGCTCCTGTGGACAGGGGCCATGGCTTAGTGCATAATACATTCAGTGTCTGGCTTAACCAGTGCCTGTGTGATAGCAGATATGAGTGTTTATGGAGATAGATAGGAAAGGGAGTGGGGAAAAGAATCCATGAGAGACTGGGACACTACCCGAGGCCATAACAGCTTTTTAAATCCCTTTACACCCTGAGCCTGTTCTAATTTACTAAGCTGAAAGGAAGTTTATAATGTATAGGAACCTAGCTGAGGACTGGTAGTCACTAAGTTTTGTTTGCCTTTGTTGCTGATGGTGCATGACTTCTGAAGACATGTAAAGTTAACATCTGTTTCTAAAAGCTAATGCCAACATCTGAAAGAATGACTTATTTGAGCTCACCCTGTTGAGTACAGTGAGGTTACTAAGGGTTACTAGGGAGTGGTGGACAACTATGGACAGCTGCATTCCCCTCCCCTCAAATCACCACATCCTTGCATCTGAGATTCCCATTTTCTATGGTTCTAAATCTGTAACAGAATTGATACATAGCTGGGTTCAGAGAACTAGTGTTAAGAGGTGACTACAAGCCCAGACAAAACCAGACTCTGGAAAAGATATGCTTATGTGGACTCCATCCTCGCCCTTATCAGGGATTCTGCTGGTGTCAGTAAACACTGCCCAATCATGGGAAGGTGGCTTGTTTTGTCACAGCCTAGCATGGAGATCAGATAAATGCAGCTTGCTGTGAGATGGAGCTTCTCTGGCTAAGATTGAGAGGGGCTAGTCCTGCTAGATGACTACATTCTTCAGGAATCCTATATAGCCATATAGTCCTGCTAAATGACTATGTTCTCTTCAGGAACCAACTCACCCTTTAGTGTTATACCCACTATTGACATTCTTATTGAAAAGACATTCTTATCACCGTGGGGAGACTCACCAAGAAAGAAGGGGGCCTCTTCCTAACACGACCACTGCATCCCATTGAGTCACGGACATTAGACTTCTTGATCTTCTTGATATGATACAAAGTGGCCAGTAAACATTGGCTGTCTTAATAAATGAAGGGATTAAACCTTATCTTTGGCCAGAACACCCAAAATGTAAAACATGAAGTGAAATGTGACAGAGGATAATTGGAGCATAATGTGAAAACTCTTATTTTAGAGGGTCATAATCGTTCCAGCAAAGCTAAAAAGTTATCTGTGCTGCCGGTAGATTTTTTTAATTTTATCATTATTGCCCAAAATTAGATACATTGATTGAGAAAATATTGTGCTTATATTCCCATTTCCCTCCCCCTGTCTCCAATACACTGGGTATCCTCCTTGGTGGGCACACTGGATCAATCCATGTCTGCCCGCAGATTTTCAAGGATATGTCTATAATCAACTAAACCCACTGATTTCCTTTATAAGAAAATATTAATTAGTCTTATCCCAAATGACACTTGGAACCCAATCCTATATATTTAGAAATTTCTCTATTAATAAATACATTACTGTTTGATCACCATGAAAAAAAAGCCCGTATGACTTTTTTCAACCCTTGTTTCATGTGACTTTCTGTATTAAGATGAAAACAAATTAATGAAAGTGTTTTTGATTAAGGTAGAGGCAGTACAGCCACTGGACAAATCCCTGATTCTCTTTGCAAATTTGCTTTGATATTAAAAAAATGAACTAAAGCCTGTTGTATCCAGTGATCCAAACAGTCAACATAGCTACATCATCTGCCACCTGAAGATTAACAACACCTAAGTAATTCTATCCCTAGTAACAACAGACATTCTTCTGGGTACAGGATTTTATGAATAACAACTGACTTCCTTTTACAATGTCAGTGGTAGGATTGGTTTATAGGAAAATGTGAAAATGTATTACAGAAAGCTTGAAATTTTTACAGCGGTTTCTAATGAGTCATAAAACAACATAGCAAAGGAAGTCTCTCATACTTACTTACACATCGGCTACTATTCTAGAGTATTCTGCTTCTGTCCATGATTTTAGGCTTTCTCTAGCACTCTGTTGATAACTAACCTTCAGTCATCATGGAGACAATGAATGAGTTTCCTCCATCCATTGTCTGTCACCACTCATAAAAATCCTGGAGTTATCAGAACCACAATTCCCTTGCTCCACTTCAAACATCTTGGCCACAGTTACGCATGTCTGAACCCCTAGTCTATTCAAAAGTACGGGACCCTTGATCAGGCACTCACCAATCATCTTCATCTGTTAAGACTCTTCTCTTTAGTTGTCTGTTTATACCTTGGCTCCCTAATAGAGCATGCCTTCCTAAGGAGCAAGAATTGTGAGCTCCCCTAAAGCCTTCAGAACAGTGTCTGCTCATCTTAGAGGCTTGATAGATGCATCTGACTCAATAATGATTATGTAACCACCTAGAGACATAAAGGAATCTTGAAAAGATGCCAGGTACTCCCTGGTCACCAACACCAGCCTAGAAGCAATGGTGGCAAGCACTTCTGACTTGTTTTGCATTTATGGGACAGGGGTGCTTTTCCAAGGAGGATCAGAGGTACCTAAGAGGGGGTTATGGGTAAAGAAAGGAAGAGAAGGGCTGGGGAGATGACTCAGCAGGTAGTGTTTGCTGTGAAAGAAGAGTACCTGTTTAGAGAACCCATGTAAAAAGCTGTACGATATCATAGGTGTCTGTAATCCCAGCATGCCTACAGATGGGAGGCAGAGATGGGAGAAGCTCCTGGCAGGTTGTGGGCCAGCTAGCCTGGAGAATGCAGTGGCGAACAATGAAAGCTGCTGAAACAAGTAAGGTGGAAAGCAAGGACCGACTTTGAAGATTATCCTCTGTCCTCCACATGGTCACCATGGCATGGGCACCCCTGCACTCACACACGCCACACAAATGCACAGTAGTAATCCTTTCTCACAGAAGATGGGAACAGACAAGCCAGGCAACATGGTGGGGGGCACTGTAAGGCTTCCTGGTCTTCCTCTGTGGCAATACCTCAGGTGGCAGCAGGTGTCTCAAAGCTTGGAAAATAGAACATGTCGTGGATGGCGGAAAGCACCCGGACCCAGACACTGTGAGAAAGAAGAGCCCTCCCCTCCCCCGCTGCATGGGCAACCCTGCACAGAGTGTTCAATTCTCTAAGTGGACCCGGTATTCAAGGCAGCTTGCAGGTCACAGGACTGATAACTGCTTTATCGATGGCATTATTGTTCATCTCACTTCACAGACTTAGGAGCTGAGGCTCAGAGAGATGCGCAGGGACGGGCTTCTTAGCAAGGAGCTGGGAGCCAGCATCTGCTCACCTCCATACATCCATTCATTCCCAAGTTCCCACAGACTCCATCATGAATGCCTCTGTGAACTTAAGATAGACCTAGGTGTCTTCTTTCTTTGAAGGCTCCATTAAAAAAGGTCTCCTTGCTGTAGCACACAGGTGTGTCCTTGTCTTGCGTGAGTGAGGTGACACTGTTCTTCAGAAGCAGCTTCACAGTGAGAAGTAGACACGTTCTGGTTACCACCCAGAGTGGGAAAGCCCAAAACTGGGCACATTTGATGAAGGAACCGTGTTCACAGAGGGCAAGAATGCTTTGTTTTCCCTTTCTTGGAAAAAAAAAAAGACAGTCTGAACTGGGGATGTGCCAGGTAATTTTTTTCTTTTAGAAATAACTGTGAGAAGACAGCTCAATCTGGAACGTGCTTGCTTCATGAAGAGCTGAGTTCAGTCCCTCATGCCCACACAAAATGCTTGGGATGGTGGTGCACACCTGTAATCCCAGAACCAGGGAAGCAGACACAGGTGGATCCTTGAAACTCACTGAACAGCCAGGCCAGCCTCCTTGGTGAACTGAACCTGCCTGACAAGGAAGTAAGCAGCACACTTGAAGAGCAACGCCTGCAGCTGGCCTCTGGCCTCGTCATGCATCCACACATGTAGAAAACATGCATATACACCTGGATATACTCCACACACATGCACATGGGTGAAATGCTTTCAATTGAAATTTTTCAAAAAGTTTGATATAAAATATAGAAGAGAACAAAATCGGATTCTTTTTTGTTCTGAAGCAGAGTCACAAAATTTCTAGGAAATTATTAGGCCATGAAAATCTTCTGCATGTGATATTTCTTTTCTAGGTTGTTCTGTCTGGAAGAAATATTACTGAAAACTGTGGAACTAATTTTAAAGAGAAAATTATCTTAAAGATAAAAGCTAATTGCAAAGTTCCAAATGGAGTGAACTAAACCCCTTGTAAATGAGCTGACTTACACAGGAAATAAAACCAACTCTCTGAGGCTACGCACTGTCCTAAATGTCCCTGTAATCCCAGCAGCTGGATGGCTGGGGCAAGACCAGCCTAGGCTATTCAGCAAGACACTGTCTCACAAAACTCAGGGCTGGTTAGAGTTTAGTGAAACCACACTTCCCATTGTGTGCAAGATCCTAGCTCAGCACTGGAAAAGCA
The DNA here is from genome assembly GCA_004024765.1 of Zapus hudsonius. Taxonomy (NCBI): domain Eukaryota; kingdom Metazoa; phylum Chordata; class Mammalia; order Rodentia; family Dipodidae; genus Zapus; species Zapus hudsonius. The sequence continues at coordinate 62,390 of PVHP010003717.1, forward strand.
ACAGTAATGATAAATTTTAAAGCCTCCAGGTAAAAAAGAAATGAAAAAAGTTCAAAAAATAAACTGTGAAGCCCTTCTGAAATAAAGGCTTAAAATGAATGGCATTCTTGTCATTACAATGGAAAACAGACGCCAGGCATTGTGCATGCCTGTAAGCCCAGATCTCTAGAGGCTGAGGCAGGAGAGTCACCATGAGTTCAAGATGAGCCTGGGAAACATAGTGTGTTTGAGGCCAACAAAGACTACATAGGAAGACTGCCCCCCCAAATGTCAAACACAATAAAGAAAAATTAGAAAAAAATGACAAGAAACAGAACGGCAGCAAATATCACAACAGCTATAGAAATGAGTAGCCAACTGTTGCTATAGTTTTGCAAATTTTTTTTAAACTAAGCGCTAGTTCTGTCAATCTTTTTAACTTACATTTTTCCTGTTGTTGAGATTTTGCTGCATATGGCAACTGGTTCATAAGCTGTTGCTCAACACCACAACCTCAGCTCTATGAAAATGAACAGGCACTTGATTGCAGACATAATGTCACATCGAATAGTGGTGCCGTAGGATGGTTAATTCCTTATCACTGGATGTCTGTGTTGTTTCCAGGTGACTGCTACTCTGAGGTGGGTTTCCAGTAATACAAAAGATTTTTTTCCTCAGTCTCAAAATTCCTACTTAGGACACAATTCCTCAAAGAGGAGTCATGATAGAGCCCACCTGTGATAGATCATAAACAGGCAACAAGACGGAGATGCCTGGGCTACAGGGACCTGAGTGATGCCCTGCAGATGACAAGTCCATGTTTCACTCCCAGAACCTATCATGGGGCAGGCTGGCTGATGGAGATGTGCACTGCATTCAGGTAACCTCTAAGTGCATTCTACATGGATCCCATTGAGAGGCAAAGCATCAGCTTTGGTCAAAAAGCTCCTTTTTGCAGTGGTCAGTAGTTACTACAGAGACTCCTGCCTGGTCAGAGTGCTGAAAATACTGGACTGTTCAATGCCCAGCCACCATCAGGATTTCTATATTGCCCTACCCAAGGCTTAGCAAACATCAGAGGAAGGAATGGAGAGAGGCGGAGCCTCCAGCAGTTGTGATTGCCAGCATGAGACCTGCACACAATTGGGCCTATCAAACACCATGCCATGTGGAGAACTGGCTATAAGGCCCTACGCCTCCCTGAGGTCTTAGAAACAATTCCTGGTCACTGGGGAGGGAGAGCCATTTTCTTTAGAGGAGCTCTAGCTCCTAGTAAATGCTCCTGGAAAGACTCTCTCACTCAGGATCCTGAGAGAATAACTCATCAGTCCACAAGAAAGAAAGAAAGAAAGAAAGAAAGAAAGAAAGAAAGAAAGAAAGAAAGGAAGAAAGAAAGAAAGAAAGAAAGAAAGAAAGAAAGAAAGAAAGAAAGAAAGAAAGAAAGAAAGAAAGAAAGAAAGAAAGAAAGAAAGAAAGAAAGAAAGAAAGAAAGAAAGAAGAAAGAAAGAGAGAGAAAGAAACAAAGAAAGAAAGAAACTGAGGGAGAGAGAGGCAAACAGAAGATAGAAGAGGGGAGGGAAGGAGGGAGAGAGGAAGAGAAAGAGGAAACCTAAGGCAGAGACACTGGAAGTTTATATATGCCAACAGAGACAGAAGTTGGAGTGTACAGACAAGCAAAGGAACACCAAGAATTTCCTGCCTCCGCCAGCAGCTGAACGAGTGAGGAAGGGCCCCAGGGAAAGCATGACCCCGCTGACACAGTGATTTCAGACTTTTGATCTCCTGAATCATACAAGAATATTTCTTTTGCTTTGTTTTTACCCCCCCCCCCCTGCTCATGGTCACTTCCTACAGGAGCTTTAGGAAACCAGTACAGCATCCTCATAAAAATTACTCATTTAGCTTAACCCTTTGGAAACCAGATTTTTACACACACACACACACACACACACACACACACACACACACACACACACAAAATGTTTCTAAAAGAAAAATCCCACCTAAAACCTGAATCAATCTGTAGATACTGGATTGTTTTACTTCATTGGTAAAAATTCGCCTTCAAAACGAAATTAAAATTGAACAGCTAACAGGTCCCCCTGGTGGGATAAGAAACAGGTCACAGGACAAGTTCCTGTAGACAGTCTGCTTGCGTGCCCTGTGTGGGCATCTAGCGCAGGGGAAAGCCACAGTCTCCTTGAAGAATTGGGGGAACACAGTGGCAGTTTTCCTTTTGCCTCTAAGAAGCAGCAGTTGAGTGGCATGTACAAATCTAAGTCTCGTGGAACTAATACTCCTTTAGATATGGTTTCTAATTTTAAGTACCTCTGCCTGATTATTGATCGCAATTTGTCTTTAAATGAACAGATTAAAACTTTTCTCCATTAAAAAAATGAACTGTAAAAAAAGATAGCTTCTTTTTGGAGAGTGAGGCTGTATCTGACTTATATTCAACTGTGTAAAGTAAGCTCTCCCTTCCGAGCAAAGGCCTGCTCCATGTTCCCTCAAAGTGCTCCTTGCTTCCCCTCTCGGCCCTGGCCTCCCTTTCTCCTTGGTTTATTCGTAGGAACCTTATCTTTAAGGCATGATCGGCTCTATGGAAGTCCAGTGAGAGTTTCAGTACTTTCTCTCATCTCATGTTTTTAGCCCAGGCTGGCCTGGAACTTGATGTATAGCCCAGGGTGGCCTCAAACTCGTGATCCTCCTACCTCAACCTCCCAGAATTCTGGGTTACAGGTGCACACCTTCAGAGCCCAGCTTAAAAAATGTTCTTACCTCTTTTCACATGGTTTTCCATTATGATTGTTATGATGGCTTTTAAGTGAGTTTTGTACAATCTCTCATGATGAAAACAATAAGTGATCAAATGGATGAACCTTTCAAATTCAAAAACAATCACAACTCAAGGATAGTGGGGCATCTGCTGCCCAGTTACTACTGCAACAAACCCATGAGATGGACAGAATGATCAGAACCACCTGACAGGCAGCTCACTGCTCCTCCCCAGGACTTTGTGGAGGTAACAGGGGGCTGAGAAGCCTGGCCATCTAGATGAATAAGCAAGAGACACCATGAAACTAAAAAAGAATGAACAAAACACAATCTAATGAGTCCCCTGACAACTAACAAAAAACATTGAGCAGTCAACTGGTTGGATATGAAATTCCCACAGAGGCCAGGAGGGCAGGCCAGAGAGCCCTTGCCAGGAATATGGTGGCATATGCAACAGGTGATTTTGCAAACAATGGGAGTGTCATATCTATTTCTTTCAATGAACATATAGTTATTTATTTAACCAATTTCCTAGTAAGAAGCAACCAGATTATTTCCAGGTTTTAAATTTTGTTTGGTTTAGTTTGTTTTTCCTTTGCAAATAATTCCTTAATGTCCATCTGGATATATATCCTGGCTCTTTATTGAGAATATACCATGGGATTAATTGCTAAAAGTGATATTATTTATTTGAAGGGTTGTAACTCTTCTTTTTTTACTTAGGAAAGCCAATGAAAGTTAATTAGGCAACTGAAAAATGGGGTAAAAAGTGACCGTGGCTTGGCATTATTGCCTTTGTAAAAATGGGGGGAGGACAGGGACAGACTGAGGCCTTCATGTCCCCACAGGGAATACCATAACCCCACTGAGGAGGGCCTCTGAGGTAATGGGGGCTGGAACAAGGAACTATGTAAAATAAAATAAAATTTAAAATAAGTTGGAGGGGGGAGATGTGACTCTGGTGGAAGGGTATAAGAGGGAAAGGAGCATCAACCTCTAGATGGACAGAAAATTCAATTATCTCCTCTAATCTTCAAGTGCCTTGAGAAGCAGACAGCTCTACTGTGACCATAGACCAATATGGAGACTGGAGGTTCTGAGCCATCAGGAGGACTTGTCACAGATACAAGTGCTGGCTCCCAACCCCAGGGTCTCTGACTCAGCAGATCTAGGGTGGGGCCTGAAAGTGTGCACTCCCAGGTTAGGCCATTCAGCTGGCTCAGACACCACACCTGGAGGACCAATGAGCAGGCATTGCTCAAAGCAGCAAAACTCAAATGACCAGAAAAGAGTCTGGGCCTGGATTTGAGCTGGCTCCAAAATCTGCATTAACTCCTTGGGTGCTGAATGTCTTACCCCCACTCACATTGAAATCATGTAACCATCATCATTAAAGCTAACTCCTGAGCTGACCCTAACCAATTAGATCTGCATGTGGGGGGGGGCAAGACACAGGAGGTTCTCAAAGCTTCCAGATGATCCAATGTGCAGGCCAAGTTGAAGACCACAATTCTACAGTGCCCCAGTTTCCCGGAAGATTGTGAATACTGGATTCGCAGCACCCTTGTACCCCTCAGAACCCCTTGTGTCCCCTCAATGTCACCTTCACAGACTCCAGACAGAGCATGGGAAATTTGCCCAGTTAGATATGGCATTTGGTTCAGATAATGGACGAGTTAGCCCACAGATGAAAGGGAGGAACTGTATCTATGATGGCTTCTGAATAGTTAGCTGCACACTTCACAATTTTAGAGAGCTGTGTGTGTGTGTGTGTGTGTGTGTGTGTGTGTGTGTGTGTGTTCATGCATGTACCATGGCACCCATGTGGAGGTCAAAGCTCAAGTTCAGGTACTGGTCCTCACCCACCACCATGTTTCTCTATTCACTGCTCCATTCACCAGGCTTGCTGGGCCACAAGCTCTAGCGATTCCCCGTCTCTACCTCCCTCCTTACAATATGGATGCTCACCCACAGCATTTGACTTTCACATAGGTTCTGGGCATCGAAACTCAGGTAATTACACTTGAAAGGCAAGTGCTTTATCCCCTAAACCACAACCCCAACCCAAAATGTATCATTTTGTAAGACTACATTAAAGTAGCACAAACAACAGGAAGAGAGAAAAGTTGTCCAAAGCACACACCTCTAATGGCTGTTCTTTCTGACTTCTAAGGTGCACACCTACGGGAACAGTCTCATGCAGAACATGTCCTTGAAAGAATATCATCATTTTTCTCATTGCAGCTTGGAGGCCATGGTTCAAATTCAGCAAGGAGATTACATCCCTTGGCTAAAGAAAGGCAACCTTTCCTAAGATCTTTTCCCCCACTTATCTGTGGTATTTCAATGATTGACAAACAGTCAAAAATATATTTATTTAGGGATTATCTATATTGAAAAGTAGGCATGGGATTTCTGTCTCTGTCAACATTGCAGTCATATCAGCTATTTGAACAAAAGGAGGGTATTTTTCCATTCAATCCTGAATGCTGAGAATTCCCCAGTTCATATTCAGAAAGACATTTGGTTTTATTGATCGTGTTAGCTGACGAAGTTTAAACTCCTACAGGCAGGCAAAAGGAAGTTTGATTTTTCTCTTTATTGTAAAGGTTATTAGGAGGAAACCAGACATAGAAGCTGTCTTTAAACAATCCTGCAGAATCTGAACTACTCAAATATGCTCCTGAAGTTTTGTTCAAATCCACTACTTTGATGGTTGCAAAGAACTATGACATCTATTCTGGGAATATTCATGGTATTATTTAAGGCTTGACTTGTTTGAAGAAAGTTCTTTGTTATAGTTGGAAAAATGTACTTTCCTTGCTTTTTTAATTGATCAGAAATTTCTAAAGCAGATGGACACTGTGAGAATTAATAGGCCCCACTTGATTAGTCTATGACCCAAGACAAAGAGTCCATTGGTATAAATAATAATTACTTGGCATAATTTCCCAGAATCCTTTGCTAACCTTTTCTTGGCATACTTCCCCATCATCTTCAAATCTAAAAAGGTATATAAAACACTAACTGGCAGAAATCCTATTAAATTGCTCCTGTTTTTTTAAATTAATTTGTTATATTTATTTGGAAGTTATGTGGGTTGTTTGTTTAAAATAGAGTCCTGTTATGTAGTCTACACTGGCCTGCAATTCACAATTCTTTGGCCTCCAGATCCTGAGTGCTGGGATCACAGGCTTGTGCCATCATTCCTGACATTCTTCTCATATTTGGTCCTCAGGGTTCTGACTTAAGGGAATGAACCAAGTCCTTCAAGCATTAATCAAAACCACCAGCATTATCCTTCAAAGAAAAACACAAATTGTACATAACTCCTTTCCTATCTCTAGTAGATATTCTGTACCTGTCAGTGAAAAATTAGGAATATTAAAAAGATAGATTTGGTGTGTTAGATTGTAGTGGTGAAAATAAAGGTCTATGCTGAAATATTATTGCCAAACAAAGGGGTCCCTAAGCATCAGTAAATAGGACATATACTTCTTTTAGATATACCCTTTTCCTCAGATATTTACCCTTTCATAGGATTATATGTACCTACAGACTGCCCTTTCCTGGCTTTCTGAGAGGAATGATGTGACTTATAGAAATGCCCACAATATTTTTTCAAATGAAGTTATGCAAATCTGATAGACTTAAAGTAAATGTTTCATAAAACCAATGACTGTTTAAATTGTAGGACTAAATTGTTTGTATATAAATATTACCTTTTATATTCCATTTGAGTTTTATGTAGATGAACACATTACTTTAATGACCTGCATTTACGGAGAGAGACTGGGAGAGTTGCTCCCTGAAATTCTCACCAGCCAGATGGCTGCCTTTTCTTGCATGAGATTAAAAGATGTTTCTCATTCACCGCCATGCTTCTGAGGCAAATTAATATTGCTAGCTAAATTGCTTGTGTTTTCAGAATAAAATTTAAAGAGAACTTTTTAAAGCAATTGGTGTCACTGGTTCTCAGAGCAGATTGCTCTCCAGGTAGAGAGACATTCGGTAATTAATGGAAAGAATTCTGTGTTAATTGACTGCTTCGGGAAGGGAGATATAATGACTCCTTATTAATCATGAAAAGAGATGTACAGCATGGAGGCCCCACAATAATTGCTCGAACAGTGGAGAAATGTTAATTAATGAAAGAACAATGATGTAAGAAATTAGCTGCATAATGCTTGCCACCAATGGAGGTTGGATGCTAAACACGTTATTTGGTATGGAAACCACAAAATCAGTAGCAGATATGCAGAACCTCTTGCTCTGAATTTAGGGGGACAAAAAAAATCTTACAGCGCTCCTCGTATCTTTGCTTGAAGACACAAAACATTTGGACAGAGCTATATTTATTTCGATGAAAATGGCCTTTCACTCTGATCTGAGCTTTTAAAGTAAAAAAAAAAAAAAATCCCCGGATGAAAACAAGGTCATTTATTAACATCACTTAATTTCAGCACAGTAGATCATTCTGCTAAGGACAAAAGGAGTGGAAGACAGTACTTTCCTATAAACTGAAATAAACAAATTCAATCTTGAATGATTTCCCAGCTAATATAAAGAAAAACTTCACTTCACTTGAAGGGTTGAGTGTCTTTCCTAAAGAATCTAATTTTAAGTCCCCAAGAGAACATACAGCTTCCTCTCTAGCAATCATGTTCTGGAAAAGGAACCTGAGTTTACTAACATGCAAAGGTGCTCCCAGCACCCAGTCCCAAAGCCTTAAAGCCACACTGCTGGCTTGGCTGTGTCTTGGGATCACTCAGGCCAGTTCTCCCCAGTGTGGGAGAAAGGCCACCTTGAGGACCAGGCAGCTGAGGGACAGAGAGACACCAACAACATGACACATAAGCCCAGCTCCCTGGCTCGACCAGGGGCTGCTTTTCCTGCCAGAATGAAAATATCAGTGACTTTGCCATTGCTTTTCCTTACAGGTGGAACGTGCTCGGACTACAAGGTGCCCTCCTCTGTCACTTCATAGAACCCGTGTACCTTCACAGCATCATAGTGGGAAGTCTGCACCACACGGGCCACCTCTCCCGGGTCATGAGCCACAGGATGGAGGACATTGGCCAGCTGCCTGCCTCATACAGGCACAACCGGCCTCTCCTTAGTGGTAAGGAAGCATGGTTGAGGGGTCTGCAATGTCTGCCTGTCTGCAGGCTGCTGCGTGCTGATGGAGTGATAACTCGAGGCCCATTACTCATTTTTGTCAATGACTATTTCAAACTAAATGCTAACAATGAAAAGACTTTTTAAAAAAAATTTAATATTTTTATTTATTTATTTGCAAGAAGAGAGAGATAGGAGAGAGAATGGGCACACCAGGACTTTCAGCTGCCTCAAACGAACTCCAGATGTGTGTTCCCCTCTGAACATCTGGCTTTACATGGTGCTGGGGAGTGGAGCTCCGGAGGTCGGACTTTGCAGACCTTCACCGCTGAGCCATCTCTCCAGCCCTGAAAAGGCTTTTAAAGAAATGTTACAGAGCACCTCTGAGTAAGGGAACAGGTAACATTTTAGCATGAATATAGGGGACCCAGCACATCAGGCATCCTTGTGTTGTTTTCACTGCAGTGTCTCGGGTAACCACTAATGCCATGCAGGGCCTTCAGCATCCTGCCTAGGGCAATTCTTTAGGAAACATTTAGGATGGACAAGCACATGGGTGAGATGGTACTGAAAGAAGGAAAGAACTGGCCAGTCCCCAGAGATCAACTGGAGGTGTCTACAGGACTCAGGTCATTCTGTTACCCAGGCCTGGCCAGAAGCTCATCTCATAGACAAGCCCCAAGCAAGGCCATGGCCCCTACTTCCCAATGTTTCAGCCAGTCTGGCACACAGCTGGTGCAAGAATCACAGGTTCTGGAAGGTTTGTGTGCCATAGAAAGGAGTTGGTTAAAATTATCAAAGCTGTTTTGGAAAGGTAATTTTTATTCTCTGTAATTTATAGGTTCATGGGAACTCAAGAGAAGCAGAGGGAAGAATGATATGAGTTTTAATCACATCCTGTAACCATCATGATAAGGCCTAGCTAGAGGAAAATACTAGATCTTTTGAGCTGGTGCCCTTGGCTAGAGCAAAAGAACTCTCTCAAGGAACTACTTGTGGTAAAATCAGGCAAGTGCATTGAGAAAAGGCAGAGCACCCTGTGTCGAAGGCGTTCCAGGCTCTGTTCTGCCCAAAGAGAGACAGGTACCAGCAGGCTTAGCCAGGTTAGTCTGAGCCCAAGTCACCTGAAAGAGGAAAGAGGAAGATAAAGCTGCTATTTGTGTTTGTGTTGCAACTGAGAAGAGTTGGGCCTAAGATATATTCTCATGGTTCTAAAATTGTTTCACATCGCGAGATCAAGGATAAAATCAGGCCTCGCGAGAGCAATGATGAGAATGAAACCACATCATTCATGCGAAGCACAAAACTATGCTAAGCACACTCTTAAGAAAAGATACTTCCTATTGCAAAAATGAATCCACTTATTCATTTATTCTACAATGCTTACCATTTCAAGATTGTGCAAAATAAGATCACAGGTCTAAAAGCAAGAACGGAGAAGGGAGAAGAGGAGTCCCCTTCCACAAATGTCACTAGGTGATCACTATACCATCACCTTTACATAATAAAATGCCAGGCTTTTTAGAGACTTGAGACCTAACATCACATCCTGAGGTCCTTTGCTGAGAGTTGCCTTTCTGTTAGCAATGGGAGAGTTTGTGGCACTCAGGCAATGGGTCTCAAAACCAGCTCTTGAAGTGGGGCGTGCTGAGCACTTGGGAGGTAAATTGGAGGACAGCCTTGGCCACAGAATAACTACAGGCCTGACTGACTTGGGACTGACTTCAACCTGTATTCAAATGCATAGGACTTCAATAGATTATCGTTAGATTACAGAATTTTACAGATTACCAACGTGCAGCTAAGAAGGGCTGGTAGAAAAATATTAGTGAATTTTAGTGAAGCTGTTTCAAAAAGAGTAGCATTATGTAATCCACGAATGCTAAACAGCTGTTAATTTACTAAGACTTCACCATCCATCACTGTGGCATAGAACTGGGCTCTTGTGGAAGGGACAGTTTATTCATCACAGTCCTGAGAGTTGAGTTTATATTAATGAGGCAGAATGGCACCTACATGCTAGTGGGGATTTTACCCTCTGCATGTTTGCTTCACTTCTGTTTAATGTACCAGCCCTGCATCCCTACTTCTGTTCCCAGCCCAATGGCTGTCTCTCATCCTCAACGCAGAAGGTGTAGTGTTTTGGTCACTAGCTGGTCCACGGTGGGCATGTTGGTTAATGGTGGTTCACCTGGCAGATCCACACTATAAAAAGCTATCTTTAGTTCCTATCTATACTCATGCTCTGGGCTGCAGATTCATGAACAAACCATAATAGCTCTCGGGAAATGAACAATTCTTTCTTGGGAAAGGTGGTTGTCTTGTGGGGTTAAGTACAATTATTACCCAGCTCAGAAGTCTCTAGAGAATGGCAGTATATTTTAGAGAAGGGGAAAAACACTGTTTAAGAAGTCTCTCTCTTTCTCTCTCCCTCTCTTTCCCTCTCTCTGTCTCTCTTTCTCTTTCTATACTTTCTCTCTCTATTTTCTCTCTCTTTCTCTCTATTTCCCATTCTCTTTCTCTCTTTCTCTGTTAATTTATGGCACAGATCGTCTCGTTCAATACAAGCCCGCAACAAGCACACTAATATTCCATTTTTTAAATGTCAAAACAAAAGATTCATACATTCAATGTCTCCCTTAACATTCTCTATTTATCCAAAGGGAACAAAGGTGTGAACTCATCTGATGGGTTTAAAGTCGAAGTTCCTTTAGTATATCCCACTGTGTCCTCTGGCAGTGAGGCAGTGTAGTACAATTTCTTAGATGTCTTTTTTTTTTCAAATTTCATAAAAACTAATAATGCAAAACCAGACTAGCTGGAGAGGTGGCAACATCTAACTAATGGAGGCTCTGTGTGGGAGAGGCCAGCTGACTCGCTAGAGCTCCTAGCTGCCTACTGTTCTCACGATCGGCCCTTCTGCTGCCAAGCACAGACTGGAAGATTGCCTCAAGGTCCACAGAATTATATTTATTTTTTAAATGGTCAATAATTTTAGCAATTCTGATAAAATATCATTCAGGACCAGTTTCAGCCTCTTTTTCTGCTTTCTTTTTTCTCTTATTTTTCTTTCTCCTGTCTTTGAAATTGATGACATCTACTTTCTGTGATAGAATATCAGACACAACTTTGGACACAACCTAAAATTTGAAAGCAGAAGCAAATGCTCCCATCCCAGGTGCCCCCAAAAGGTGTCATAGTTCTTAGATTTATTTTTTAAGTTAAATTCAGGAGGATTTTCATTGATTTTGATGCATTCATGTTTTCTCCTTCTCTAAGCTTCTGATTCTCAAGTTGCCTTTATTCTTCTGTATGCACCTAATCTTAAAAATGTTTAAACTTCACAAACACAAGGAATAGAAAATCCAATATATGATCTTTACCAAACAAGTTGTTTGGGTTTTATTCTTCCTGTGAGTATCAGTGTATCCCTTCCTGGCTGAGCTGTATACAAATGGCATGCTCATCCGGTAACATGGCAACATAAATAAAATAAGAACTTTTAATCATGAGTATAAAAGCAGTGACTAGGAAATAGATAATTAGAGAAATTCAAAACCACCTGACACCGTTGAGTAGTATACAGTAACAGGCAGAGGACTTGAGACACCTTGTCCCAAATGCCCTAGCCCAGGTTATGTCTGCCTCCGTAATAGACAGCCACTCTGGTTTGACTAAACATAGCAGCCTATACTAATTTATAATATTGCTTTCATTATTTTAGAAATGAAAATGAGGCTAAAACTTGGTATCTCACCTGTATATAACTTCATTGCTTTTGATAGACATTTAAAAACTAATTATATAGGGTGCTGGAGAGAGAGCTGATTGGGCAAGAGTGCTTGCACAAGCATAGAGGAGCTGAGTTCACCTGTGTAAAAGACTGAACCTATCCTTGCTTGTAGCCCCACGGCCGAGTCAAAGAGTCAGAAGAACTGGTGGAGCTCACTGGTGAGTGAGCTCCAGATTCAGTGAGAAACTCTATCTCAAGGGAAGAAGGTGTAAGAAAGACAGAGGAGAAGAGAACACTGTGCATCCTCCTCTGGCCTTCACACACATGCACATGGGGAGTGTAAATCAGTTCATATTTCACACACACACACACCGTACATACTACAATACACATGAAAAAGCATGCAAAATTTTGAAAGAAATCATCTGAGTTTCTTACAAAAAAAAACAGAAAAGGGGAATGAGGTCTGTCATAAATATAACTAATAAAAAGCACATGCAAACAAGCAAATGAGCTTCCCTCAAGGTCAGTGTGTAGACTTGCCCTAGAAGATGAAGTGTGTGCATTAGTAGAGCAAAGCCCTGCAATTTAGATATGGCTAAATCAGTTCAGGGTTACAAAGAAGCAGCCAAGCCGAAAGGATACCCTGATTGCCACAGTGCTAGAGTGAATAGCAATGTTCTAGAAAGATACACTTGAAAAGTTCTGCAAAGACCAGGCTTAGGGCAAACTTCAGGACCAGAAATTCACATTGAGACTGTCCACAACCCTGAATTCTTCAACAAAAGTTACATCATTGCCTGAAAATACTTCTCATGTATCAAATAAGGTGAAAACAAAATGGTTAGAGCAATGATGAATAAGTCTGTCCTCAGAAAGCCTGTCTCTCTAGAAAGCTGTGAGGTGAAGTGAAAGGGACTTGGAGAGCTTGCTCTACTTAAGCTCAACATATACACTTCTGTGAGCTTTCGACCTCAAGGCTAGGGTTTTTCTTCTTTTTTTAATATATATTTATTGTCCATAATGAGTTACATTATTTAGTGGGCAAACAATAAGTTGTTATCCCCAATTCCCCAATACCCCCCTCTCCATCCCCAATCAGCTGGATATCCTCCTCCATGGGTCTCCTGGATGAGTCCTTGTGGCAGGGGACCATGGATAGCCTACTACTCAGCCCGGTCCTCCTGGCCCAAGTGTGTTGTTACTGAGGGGTTCCATGCCTCTGAATAGTCTCCCCCACCACGGCTCGGCTCTCACAATCTTTCTGCCCCCTCTTCCGCTTAGTTCCCTGAGTCATGGTGGGTGAGTATTAAGGCTGCTTTAATGCTGTGAGCTTAGGGGTCTTTGTGTCAAAAACTGTTGGTTTCTGTCACCCTGGCTTATCCTGTGTTGATTGAATGGCTGTGGCTGTGGATCCCTTGTTCATCCTGTCATTCTCTGTGGGATTCCATATGGATCCTCCACGTTATGACTGTGGTGGCTCATCTCTTGCCAGGAACTCAGCTATCTCCCTATGGTCGGATGGTAGGATTAGATGGGCCACAGCTCTCTCGCTGAATCCTGAAAAATACAAACACAATCTCCATCGGAGAGTGAGATCAGCGTAGGTTAACAAATATACACAATTCTGGATTACCAAGATTCTATTTTTAGTAGCCTCTCCGTCAGTTGCTCCCATAGTGCATCTTTTCTTGTGAGCCCAAGAGTAGGGGATCTGGTACCTATTGCCCTGAATCCCCAGTTCCAGTCAAGGGCTCCCCCTCCCTAAGTGGAATATTTGGCCGAATTTAAAAGCTGTTGATTGTCTCCCCCAGGCACAGGTTTCTCCGTTGCATGAGTGCTCCTGTCTTGGCTGGCTGTTCTCTCCCAGTAGGAGGTATGGTCAGCCTATTCATGGCTTCAGACTGTGTTTCATGCCAGTGGTCTCTGTTTACTCTGGCTGTCGTTGATCAGTTTCCCCTGGCAGCTTGTGCAGTGCCTTCCAGCAGTACACTAATTACCACCTGGGGGCTGGTAACCATTCTGGACCTTGAAGGGTCTCTCGATGCTGATCGATGGCATTCTGTGGTTTCTTCAGCAACAGGGTTTGGCCTCAGGCCTGGGGAGGGCATTCAAGGGCTTTGACAGAATTCTGTCTTTTTTTTGGGACCTCATGGGTCACTTTGGTCAACAGCTCAGTGAGGGAAGGAACTGGTTACTGGGACCAGAGGTTGTCAAACTGATCAGTTATTCACAAGCTTAGACTCTCTCCCCTACTACTCATGGCCCCTCTTGCCAGTCGTCACCCACTGCTTGCTCAATAGGTTACAGTATGCTTGTGAGGAATTTATGTTTTTGAACCTAATTTGGTGTAGCCTCATGCTTAAGCCATTCCCCTCCCCTCACCCCTTACCCCTCATCCATAACCTTTCACTTCTTTCTACTAGTCTGCGTAGAGTTTACGGTTAGCCTGGTTAAGGACCGCATATGAGGGAGAGTATGCAGTGTTCAATTCTCTGTTCTTTTTTTTAATAGAACTTTTTTATTTTATTTTTTTTATTGTCCATAATGAGTTTAGTGTTCGCTTAGTAAG